>JAVFBX010191180.1:0-13397 GCA_034783855.1 Mopalia kennerleyi
ATTTCTGACCGGTACCTAATCTCCTCCCTAGCCTGCCCTTCAAGGTGGGCTGTAATGAAATCTATCTGTTCATTAATTCCGAGATTCCTTGCTACCATGTATGACTTAATGTCCTCCACCCAGTCCTCTATTCTCAACTCTCCATCCAGTGACTGTCCAGAGAAACTTCTAATTTTTCGATCCTTTGGCAAATAAATTAATTTGGTTCCCTGCCCAGGAGACTGTTCCACTTTACGCTCCAACTCTGACGAACGACTCTTCTCTTGAACAAGTTGTTCCTGTAGAATCCTAATCTGGTCCGCCAGAGAATGAAGTGTAATATCTGGAACATCTTGGACATCTATCAAGTTTCCTCCACCGGTTGCCATGGTTACCGAAATATTAATTTGTCAGAGTTTCTGAAATCAGTCTTTTAGGAAACATGTTGGCAGTATCAAAAACAAATTGAGGAGCAGTTTAAAATTCTAGGTACAAGTTCAAAACAATTGGAATAACAGTGTTAGGAAAAATATTCCAGCATATCCACAATAAAATATCAACATAATTTAGAGTTATTTTTTCTAACAAAACATTGACTTCGTCTAACACCATATTCATGCATATGAATTGGCAACAATGAGAAATATCAGCGAAAAACAATGAAATACATACAAATTCAAAACTGATTTAAAAATCTCATTTGCACAAAATCGCACAGAATAATCCCATACAGTAATTTATAAACTGTTAAGAACATTAAAAAATGTGTACATACAGGTATTTTCCCAACAGAAAAACGGTTGCTAAGAAAACGACATACTTATCGCAACGTTAATCAGCAAAACTGACTAAAATTCAAAGGAACAATTTATACTTGTTTTTACAAAAAAAAATTAACAATTTTAAGAGCGTTTACAGCGTTAATTTAACTTTAACGAATCATCAGATTAAACAATGAATTTAAACGTACACAATATCTTTTGGAAGAGCCACTTGTTGCTATTAACAAGAATTTTTCACAAAACAACGCATATTTGACTGATGTAATATACTGAGCGTAATTGTTCAAAGTATTTTTTTTGTGTGTGTAAAAACCAGTTTATTGTTCATCGTCATATTCTGTTGAATGATTCTCAAATGATGATCCACACGGCCTTCATATCCAAAGTCCAATACCAGTTGCAGTCCATAAGGAGTAGCCAATCCTACCGGCGACGCCATCTGTGACCAGTTGTTACTAAATACTCAACTACACCCATATTGAAACACGCGATAACACATTAAAGTCAAATATGAGGTAGACAATCTTTAATTCGTAATTGGCCAGACTCATGGATAGCAAATACAGTGGTTTCGTTGTACAAGGATAACATGGCGGAAAGAAGTGACAGGCTAAGGTGGGTAGCTGAAGAACTAAAGTCTCAAAGACCGAAGACTGAAGACCAAAGATACCGAAGACCGTGTCAAACCATCAGACAACAGTCACAAAAGTGAACATCAATTATTTCCACATCTTATATCAGGTCAACATTCCTCTGGTCTTGTCACAATATCCTGGATCGGCAAGATCAAGACTCTTATAACTTCGACGTGGGCTGTTTATAGCTTTACTGACCATCCACATTCACAGAGGAACTTATATTTATTTAGTTTTCGTCAGTTCCTGACAGCTACGTAATAAGGCAAGGAACAGTGATAAGTGGACAACCCGTCGTTATATAAGTGAAATACCCTTGAGTACGACGTTAAACACCAATCAAACTAACAAACAAACAATCAGAGTGATATGTGTAATATTTCAGTGAGGTACGAGTCTGAGTAGCTTAGTTAATGTAGCGGTACTCCCTTAACACAGGGCGTACCGCTACGTTAACTAAGCTAGAGTCCAATAAACCACGTCAACTAAGCATTTTTACCATTCTGATTTGAACTGAACTACCCCTATTCCCTGATCTCGAGTTTATCAGCAGTGATTGTACTGGTTCCTCTGTTTGTAATGTTTTAACCTCTGCAGAATGATCTACTTCTGTACTCAATTCATTTCAATCTTTTGCCAGACTGATTTTTGTTTTTGTTGTTGTTTTACAATATTCTTTTCTCTGTATAAACGACAGCACAATTGCCTGTGCTTGAACGTGTTCGGTGCCCATCACTGAGGGCAGGAGACGGAAATTTAGGTTCTTTCGTCAGACTAGACATAACTACGTATATCCCGTTGAATTGCCAAGACAGGTAACAAATATACGGCCTCGGGGCGTAGGATCGCTTTTGCAATAAAGCGTACATCTTAATCATAAATAATATTTTATCAGTATCTGGCCTCTGATATCGCTTTAAAATACTCTGTTCACCAGCGTGAACATAAAACCTAGGCTACACTCGCATGCTAATTAAATTATATGGAAAGCATGCACTTCATGCGGCATTAGGTAGTTATTGATACAAATTGGCGCGATCCTCCGCGTCGGGCATCACACGGCAAACAGACGTATAGTCGTATCCTGTCACTTATTAATAATAACGATAGTGCTTTTAAAACCTAAATTAATTGTTAAAACTTGAGTATAACATTCAACATATGTTAACAGCGTTTTAACTCGAAACTTGGTAATTTTATCCGCCAGGGGGCGTAGCTGTAATTCTATCTATATATGTATAATCGGACAAGGAATGTAATGCAGAATAGCTCGGATTAAAACTCTTGGCTATAGAAATGCGTTTCAGCAGTCTTTCTAGCACACTGTATAGGGCTAATTCTTCCCTTAGCCCTACGTCCCGCCTATAAGACGGAGTAATTGGCCCTTTTCATGGTGCTGGAGTCTTCCTAATCTTTATAGATTTAAGCGAATGCTTCCATACTTTTGCACTTGATCTGCCGATATATACAAATTGTATGGCCTGATCTAGTTTTAAACCATCTCGTTTTCTTCCTTGAACACTTGTGGGATAGACTCAATATTCACGTAAAATCGATCATTTTCGAACAGTATCCCCTCGATTATGATCGATGTATAATAGCTTTCCTCTTGTATAACGAAATCCCCCAAAGCGGAGGATCTCTCGATGTTCCCCATGCTGTTATCACCGGTTAGTCACTTGTTTACTTGTAGCTTGTTAACATAACAAAATAATTCTGATTGTTCTGGTAGTTTCTCAATAAATATTGTAAATTAATAAAATCGCTGATTGTTTTCTGTCTGTTTGGTTTCTACCGTAACACAATGACGTACGTATTCGCATCTAATTATGAGGGGTTGTTTGATTGGGTTTTAACGTCGTACTCAAGGGTATTTCATTTATATGACGACAGATTAATTGTCCACTTCACACTGTTCCTTGCCCTATTATGGTGGAAAACCGGGAGGAAACCTCGTAAAAACCACCCCCGATTGCCGGATTAATTATTAGGGAGTGTGTTCTGTGGAAAGCTCGGAACAGATGTATTAAGAATTAATTGTAAATGAATTAACCCAATTACGACGGTACATTCCACTACAATCGTCGGCGGCTTGCTTCCATGTTCTAGGGTTTGGTTGCAGTTCAAAAGCTGGATGGTCCTTCGTGATTACAAGCGGTTTACACGATACCGACAAAAGTAGTCTCCCATGTACATAGTTAACTCCCCTGATCGCAAATTTGGACAGGCCGTTAGTATCGGAGATATATGTACTGTCCTGGCATATGAAGGACTCTACCGCTAGTCAGGAGTAAAAAATGAATCCTTTATATTTTCGTTGCTTTTGTGGGTATTTCCAAATGATGATTTTAACATCATATGTCGTTAGCAAGCGGAGGACTTCAAGATTCTAAGTATAATGTCATATTATGATTCAGTTTATTTTATAACGGCATCAATAAAGAAAAACGTCAAATAACTTTAAAATATAGACCCTTGTTTGTAACTCTTATTTGTCTCAGATGGTAGGAGATTTTCTTCCAAACTTGCATGTCTTTGTAGACAAGTATTTCAACTAAAATACCGCCATAGGGTTTTTCTAAATTCAAGTTAGTTTTTGTCCAATTGATAAAAATTTATGTAAACAAGAGCTCAATTGAGTCGCAATATACGCCCGAAGAAATCGTGCCACATGGAATATTAAAATCAAGTTTGAAAAGAATCCACCAGGTGACAGCATGTCTGGACAAGAATACACCAAACAAAATCCTGCACGACATCTTGATACGTGGAATATCTTAACTATTCTTGTCAAATGGAACACTCATACTAAGTTTGATTTGAATCCCAAAAGGTTTCAAGTTAATGTCCGGTATCAAGAAGTTCACAAGAGATTTCAAGTTAACAAGTTAGACCAAACAAAATCCTACACGACATCTTGACACATGGAATATCTTAACTCTTTCTTGTCAAAAGAAACACTCATACTAACAAAGTTTGATTCGAATTCAAGAAGACGTTTTCAAATTAACAGAATCGAAAATTAGAGTTTGCCACCAGGTGGCGCCACCTCTATTCCGACAGACACCAAAACTAATCCCTAGTGACGTCTTGTCGCATGGCACAATCATATAAAGTTGGATTCGAATTCCCCAAGAAGTTTGTAAGTAAACAAACAGAAACGAATTTTAGAGCTTGCCACCTCTAGTCCGACATAGACCAAAACTAATCCCAAGATAGGTCTTGTCACATGGAACAATCATACTAAGTTTGATTCGAATTCCACAATCAGTTTTCAAATTAACATACAGAAAAACAAAAGTTAGACTTTGGCTCCAGGTTCCGCCACCTGTTGTCTGACATACGCCATAATCAATCACAAGCGACGTTTTGTCACATGGAACACACGTACTTAATTTGATGTTTTTTTAACTGAATGAAAAGGCGAAATATAGTTTTATCTATTTTTTTCATTTTTTTAATACATTATTTTTAAAAAATGTCTTTAAATGTCAGTTTTAACTCTGAAATTTGAGTGACGCATCATAGATTTCGTTCACACCTTTGTTAATGGCTATCAGTAGTCCTACTGGTCCATGTACTTCAATCGATTATTATGCTTGTTTGGGGTTTACGGTCACTCAAGATACATACATTTCACTTATAGGACGGATCATCCACACCTCATCGTTCCTTGCCTAGTTACGGTAAAAAAAAACGAGAGGAAAACTTTTAAAACCCAACCCATCAAAACTAAAGCCCATTTTTACAAGTAATATGTATAATATATTGACAGCCATGTTGATAGTACGCAGGCTACAAGGGAAGATAACTATGTTTATACTCATATAACCACGAGTCTCCCTATAAATGTCAGTTATAAGGCACGTCCAGTATACAAGTAACAAATTCGCTTCGCTTTTAGCTTCTGGTCAAGCCAATTATACCCCTCACTCAATCTAATTACCCTACTGAGGCTGTTCAAGGTAACTGGGGTTCACGAAAGGTCACAGTTTCAGTTGTCCAATAAAAACACAGATAACAAGGGGCTGTGGTAAACAACGAATTCAGCCAAAACAAGCAGAAGTTGTCCGATTTCTTAAGTATAAAACAATTTCTCACATGTTATGAAACATTCCTTTTAATTCTTTTTAATTGGTACAAGAAATGATTTTAACCGCCGCTTCATGTCAGCCCCTAAGATAATGAAATTACATTCTGCACAGAGTCTAGACGACATGATGTTTAATTGATGGAGTGATTTGTTTGATTGGGCGATGGCAATCAGCGCTGGCAACACACAGCGACAGGACAACACAAATACTGGATCATGGATGTAAAACAGACATCACAAATAAATCGACTTCATTTGCCCACTTTGATTGTTTGTTGATTTGATTGGGGTGTAATGTCATACTCGAGGGTATTTCACTTATATGACGATGTACCAGTCCAATGGGTGAAGGAAACCACCCTGGACACCACTGGCAACAAACAAAGACAAGACGGGACAAATACAGAACAATAACAGGACACATTACAGACACCACAAGCATAGCGGCTTCCTGTTCCCCTTTAGCTCTGAAAGCACCAGGGCAATATGAAGCTCCGTCCAACCACCCACCATTTCACCTTGAAGACATCCACACAAAAAAAAGACACCACAAGCCCACAACCTTGAAGCTATGTTGAAAAAATAATGTTCCTCAATCTTAAATAAAGACAATAGGATTTGGGAATGAAATATACTGCCCTTAGCAATAGGGTGACCCTAAAATGAAGGCAAAATCTAACAACTGTCAAATCAGGCGCATTTTGTTAAGCTAAGAACATAAAACAAGGAAGCAAGGGCTTAGGCAGATACTCGTCCAAGTGGACACCCTGAGGTGAGCAATTGCCTTATTTGGACACCCTGTCTTAAGAGACTTTAACGTGCAGGTGATAGAAAAACTGTCAAAATTGGACACCCAGTCTTCAGGGCTTTTTTTGCCTGACGAGATCTCGTATCAGTTATCTTGGTGACAAACATCTGAAATGCAATCTTCATAAGTCAAATCAAAAAAGCCGTCTGTGTGTTTTGTTCATCGCAATTTGTGATCGGACACATACCCCTGCGAAAACGGTTTTCAACTAGGTCAGGCTTGCTGGGATTGAGGTAAAGCCATGATGCTGTAAAATCAACTAAAACGAGGCTGTGGAAATTAGCCACTGATTCAAGTTAGGTCTAGCTAAACCGGCATAAGAAATGCAATTTGTTTGAGGTTTCATTTGTTTGATTTTGTACTTATAGGTTATTGGATTGTATGGTCCTGTATGGACGAGTCCTGGCGCTGCTGGAAGCTGCGAGCAGCTTTCTAGCGCCAGTTCAAGTCCATACAGGACCATACAATCCAATAACCTATTTATTATACACCCACTCGTCCAAGTAATAAAGTTTAGAACAACATTATCGACCATCAGACATTTACAACAGATATTTCTTTAATTCATTTCAGTCGCCCACTATAATTTAATTACGTTGCGTGATGCTTACGGAAATAGATGACGTTGGTGTACATTCTTTTCTTTGTGACGGGCAGTAAAATAAGTCCACGTAACACAACAATGACGTCAGTGACCTCAGGAAGATCGGTGTCCAATATCGTGTGATATTTGACAGTTGTAGTTTGTACATAATATCGCACGAATGGACAGTTAGGTGTATAATAAAACGATATATTGGCCCCAAGGTTTTTGAGCTACACTGTAAAAATGCTACCGTATTTCTACAGTAAAATGTGCTGGCAACTTTGAGACCAGCACTTTTCACTGTAGATTTACAACACTTTTGTATTTGTAGATATACAAGATCTTAATTTGTAAAATAACCGTGAATATGCTGTTAAAAATTAAGTGTATTTTTACAGTTTAGTGTAGTTTCATTTAGGTGTTAATGAACAACAAATTTATTTGCTCTTCTACAGTTGTTTAAACTGCGGTTTTGCCATGAAGACGCTAAAGTAACAGCGAGGTTTGTTGTTGCTTTAAACCAAAATCCATTGTAAAATTAAAACATTGTCATGTGCTAAATATAATGCTTTCCAATGCTGCTTAACAGTTGTGTTGACTCCAAATTTACCATAAGGCTACTAAAACAACAGTATGTTAATTATGTTTTAAGTCATAATCTGCTATAACATTATTCCTGTGTCTGCGAATTAACTGTCTTGTCCTGCGCCTAAACATAGCACTCCCCGTGGCTCATCGGTATATTGACTGCAAATGTACCACAAAGATACTAAAACACAGTATAATATGTTTTGGTTTTAGATCATAATCTACTGTAAAATCATTCCGGTACTTTCTTGTACTTATACAAGGGTTTGCTCTGTTGCCCAACAGTTCTATTGGGCTCAAATTTATCTCAAAGGCACTAAAGCAACAAGATGTGTTGCTGTTAAGGGAATGACTTTAAACTCTGTTGCATTGTTTTCGTATGAAGAACTGCACTTCCCAAATCCTGTTCAAACAGTTACTTACACAAAGGTGTAACAGTAATAATCCAGTTCAAATCGAAATTTTATAAACCAAAATGGAACGTTTGAATAACAAAACATACAATCATTTTGCACTGATTACTTTGTTGGAAACATCATTCATAATCAGAACACGCATGTTAAAAGAACAAACACACTTTCCATGTAGGCCTACTCTCTGGGTGTCAAAAAACAAATAGTATAATCAAGACCGTATTGCATCACCATTGTGATTACAATAAACAGGTGAATAGTCCACACTACATGGACTTTAAATTGTAGCTCTCCAAAATATTTATCTTTCACTTGTCACAAACATGAAATTGAAGAATTTCAAAATATTTAATTCACACCAAATCTTGATAATAAAACTGCCAAATGATTTTCCAAAATAAGGGGAAAATGATTGGTGTTTAATGCCGTGTTTAGGTATGTTCACTTAACTCAAAAAGTGTGATTCTACCTGTACACAGCAAAGCCAAAGTGTTTACTATTTCGTTTTTTTAATTGTTCATGATGTTGCAAGTATTTTTACCGTCATGATCAGGGTTTTGTTATCTTTTAAAATAGGAGGCGTTAAGAGTAAAATAGGAGGTAGACAATAGGTCGGGGTACGTGGCCCACCGAAACTGTGATTTGTTTGATTGGGGTCTAACGTCGTACTAGAGGGTATTTCACTTATATGACGACGGATTGTCCACTTCTTGTTCCTTGCCCTATTATGGTGGAAAACCGGCAGGAAACATCGTAAAAACTAAGGGTGGTACAAGCCTGGAGATGTATCTTAGCGATTACAGGCTAAAAAGTCAATCATATCCCAAACTAAAAACCTTCTTACAGCCGAGGATGTATTTCCATTTCATTCTTATATGTCCTGCCTTTAATTATTTGAGGCTTGAAATATTGTCGTTAGAAGCCTTCTGTATTCAAATGAATACAGCTTATATCAACAAAGATTGTCTCCACCATGTATATATGTTCATATATATTACTTTCATTTATGTATACCAATAAGCTGTTAGTTTACGGTTAATAAATTTAACTTTCCTTAACATGCCGGTGGTCAATTGAAACTGTCGGAAAGTTCTGCATTAAATAAGATCAGAGTGATACATGTATTACAGAAGTCGAAGACTCGACTCCAACTTTGACTTTCTAGCCTGTTCAAGATTTTACATATTATTCCAGATATTTTTCCGGATTAAAATTTAATAAACGTAGGCCTACAACTGAAGAGGATTTTTTTAATTTACAAATGTTTTCTATTTTAATTTTTCTTATTGCATAAGTTGCAGAAGTTATACAATGAACAATGCTCTCAGTTCAAACTTCATGTATTTACATAAAGGGTCTTTGTGTTATTTTATATACTTGGTTTCATGTCTATTTTTGTCTTCGGCATAACAGACTGCCAGAGACCATTGTATTGGCTTTGCAGGGAAATTTGCAAACAAAAACCCTTTTCAAAAGAATATGTTCATAATAGGCCTATTGATATTTGAAGTTTGTTTATATGTTTAACTTATTAATTTACTGACTCACATGGCTAAATCTAACACCTGAGCATAAGACGAAGAAGGCATTATGTTTATAAGCTGTAAGTCGACTTCAATTTCCCACGCTAAAATACAGGACACTGCTAGCGATCGTTGTTTCTTCCGTCACAATTTTGTACAAAAGGCAATACAATTGTGTCTCTCATTTTTTATGTTCATGTATATATATGCAACACGCAATGGCATAGGGGGCGGATCCATTCATTTAACTACCCCCCCCCCCCCGTCCCCCTCACACACACAAAACAACATGATTTTGATTTATAGAATACAAAACAAGATTTTCAAACTAAATAACGAAAATAAAGAATATAATGGTAACTGCATCAGATAATAATGATGATAACTAGGCAAAGTTAATTTGATGAGATGGTAGATATCAAAAAGGCTTTTTTATTTATTTATTTTTTACATGGAGAGCAAATAGATTAACGTATAAATAAATCATATTCGGTTTAAATGTATGTAATCCGTATCAGAGTTTTTCTTAAGGCTATATACCCCTTACCACAAATTCGTTTGGTTTATTCATTAATTGGGGTTTTACACGGTACTTAAGGTTATTTCACTCATACCAATCGGTGAATGAAACCCTCACTCCCACTGGCAATGAGAAAAGACACTCACAGGACATAACAAGGCACCCAGCTGCCCGTTACCCTTTGGCTCTGAGAGCTCCCGGACAGCAGGAAGCTTCATCTAATTTCATTTGGTTAGGTTTATCCACTGTTTATTGATATATTAAGAACGTCATTACAGGAGGGGTTGGCCTCTACATGAACTGTGCAGTGAAGTTTTCTGTGTTACATATAGAATACTCACATCACATAAATCACCTACCCCATCTCATCACCAACGAATAAATGTATTGTCCACAATCGAGGAGGGTAGTGAAGTCTAGAAATGTCATTCTCCCTAATAGGAACAATTTGTTATCCCAGCTTTGCTATTCGGTTCACTTTATGTATAACAAGCACTACGAGACAGGAATAAAGACTCTAACTCCTGCCAATGGAACCATATTTGTAGTTTGATTTGCCAGATTGGTTGGTTTTACCTAAGCGTATTTCGCTTTATATTTGCTGAGTGTCCATTGCAGCATTATAGATGTCGATGTGGACGCGGACGACCGAAAAAGAAATCTTGAAGACTCCAACCACAAATTAAATCGTTAAGAGAGTTTAAAAACAAGAGCACCTTAGTGTTGGTCTTTTTCTTTGGTTTGAAGCCACAACATGGGTTGAGGTTAACTATGCATCTGGAAAGAAAAAAACCCAGACGATTCGTTAAGTATATTTTGTTATGTATTGAACAGTTTTATTGCAGCAAAGACATGTATTTACTTATAAATATTAAAACATGTTTGGGTGAATTTAAACCACATAATTATTATGCCGGACAAATGCCAAATACTAGTTTAAATGAAAAAGGTAAAACATATGTATACACCTCCTCAAATGTTAACTTGGGTTTGAATTTTCTGTGAAGTAATTACTACTAAAATACATAGCAGTTATAATATATTATCTTTGAATGAACTCTAGTGTAGAGGTCAACCACTCTTGGTTCTTAATGTTTAGAACATAGTGGACTGAAAAGGCCATTATTTTTTAGTATAACGGTATCCAAACCACACTGCCAATATAACTGTTGACTGCTGGTTTATCAATCACAAGGAAACGTTTAGAAAGTGGATCTGTCATTTGCCTAAACCATCGATCAAAACTAACTCATCTTTGTCCTTCAAAACCCATGGTTTTACTGGAGTGGCAATCGATATGCCATATACCCGAAGTTGTCTTCCTTGACGTGTCACTCTCCAGTCACAATAAACATCGTCTCCTGTCATTAGCAGTGGTGAACTTTATCGGACCATGGTGATGGTGGTTAGTTCAAACCTTGACTTTCCGAGAATTATGCTGTTTTTGTTTTACTAAATGTTAAAGATACTAGTTAATAGTTATTTGGACTCTAAATATTATTTGCGTTTAATAATCAATTAATCTTTTCAGGCTGCGGATCACACGTGTTTTCCATGTTAAAGCGTTGTTGAGTGCTCAATTTTCTATCTTCTATCTTATTGTGTCAGTTTCACGGAGTTTTGCCAAGCTAAAGGGACTACTTTAGCTTTATATAGAGCCTTACTTGCCGATGTCGAGTCCTTGACCTGCAAAAAAGCTTCTGTATTAAATCCATGGTTTTACTTGAGTGCGGCAGGTGGTTGGAGGGAGCTTCATGTTGCCCTTATGCTCTCAGAGCTAAAGGGAAACAGGAAGTCGATCTGTTTGTGGTGTCTGTATTGCGTCCTGTTATTGTCTCGTCCTGTCTTTGTTTGTTGCCAGTGGTGTCGAGGATGGTTTCCTTCACCCATTGGGCTGGCATGTCGTCATAATAGTGAAATACCCGTGAGTACGACGTTAAACCCCAATCAAACAAACAAGCAATGAATTATGTAGATATGCAGTTCCCTTTGACACTTTCAAAGCCATTAACATTGACTTCAAGATTTTTTGCACATACATGTGTATGCCAGTTATAACACAACTCACTGAAGAGATGATTTGAAGAATGTACAAACGTATGTACAACAGAGATAAAAATCTCCATCCACCATTGATTATTTTTGTGTCCCCATAAAATGAAGAAATGCACCAAATACGTCAAATAATACATTTTTTTTAGTTGTGACTTAACAATGCGGACTATTATTTATTAGAAGTAATAAGGCTTAAAAAAAAAAAGATGCTTTGTTTCCTTCTAACGGCCTGAAAAAAATTGGGCTAGGCAGGCAGGATATTTTTTTTATTTTGTCAATTTTTTTTTTGTAGATGTTGTACAAAACAGTTGATATTGAATAAAAGTGATACAGATGCTTGCATGACCGACAAACATTACAAAAAACGATTTTGCTACCACATATGACAATTTGGAAAGGTTTAAAACAAAAAAAATATATATATTTTTTTTGAAAAGCCAATAAAAACTTTAGGTTAGAGGAAACATGACGTTTTTTTTTTAGGCCTAACATGAAAACACTTATTTATTTATGTATATTATTTTTGTCAAGCCCAATTGTTATACCGACATCTTGTCAAAACTTACTCTTTTGTGATCCCGGGGGGTTTACACAAGTTTCACTGTAATTCTTTCTCTCAGGTGCGCAAAATTTCATGAACGGTTTTAAGCTCGTAAAACCCTTGGTATGCTGCTGGGCTAAAGGGCATGCAGTAGGGTCATAACAACTCTGTACGCCCTGGATAAATTTAAAAAAAAAAGAAAAACATTTGTCAATCAACGTCATTGTAGTAAATATAGACTGTCAGAAAAATCGTGTATGGAAAAGAATAAATTTTGAAATAAAATATACGAGTAGAATATAATATTACTGTACTGTATTAAATAATATCTCCAATCCTTTTAAGAGACGTACTTGTAATACTCTAATAGACTGCTCTGTTGATTTAGGCAGATCAAACTTAGCAGTGTCTAGGATGGCTTTGAAATGATTGCTTTTCTTGAGTCGTCTGGGTTATTTTCTGGGGACCACTATGGAAATAGGCATACATGTACATTGATTTTTAATTCAACATTTATGTCCGGTTTTTTCCTAATGTTATAATTTGTGGATTGGTTCTGGTTCCATGTGGCCATATCTGAAAAGTATTTCCCTCCTTTCTGTAATTCAGAATCTTACCCATTTTATCTTATCAACTTATGTCTTTGTACATATTTAGATCTAATGATGAAAGGGAACAAGTTTGTTCAAGTGTCAATCTGCAAAATGTCCTGTTATGTTCAAAAGTCAATCCATTAGATGTCCTGTTATGTTCAAAAGTCAATTCATTAGATGTCCTGTTATGTTCAAAAGTCAATCCATTAGATGTCCTGTTATGTTCAAAAGTCAATCCATTAGATGTCCTGTTATGTTCAAAAGTCAATCCATTAGATGTC
>JAVFBX010191191.1:0-13397 GCA_034783855.1 Mopalia kennerleyi
AGCTATCTGATAAACATTGGGAAAAGTGCAAAACTATTGTGTGCTGGAGTACATCGTCGCCACATAAGGGAAGTACGTCTTTAAACAGAATTCAATCAATCGTGTTATTCGAAATACAGGCATTGCTAGCTATTTCCCCGGGTTAGGACTTGAATTTACTTTGGTCGATTGTTTGTTTATCTGATTGGTGATTAACGACGTACCTTATGTTATTTCACTTACATGACGGTGTGCCAGCCCAACGAGTAAAGAAAACCATCCTTGACGAATTCATTGTAATTATGACACCATAGCTTTGACAAAGCGTGCAGTAGGTTTCACGTGGACATCATCCTACCTGTTCCACTACTAATACCCCGTTAACCCAGTGGTGCACGAGTTAAATGTTTTACTTGATATAGGCCGGACTTATGGGAAGGAAGACACGATATTGATTGACACAGACAAAGCTTAAGTTGAGACTAAGGGCTGGTCTCTGTCAGATATACCAAATTGGGGTTGATAATGGTGTCAATATATAAGCAACAAAATATATCCAAGAACATGTAATAGTTACTCAGTGGGAGTAAGTATATAACGTTATTATTTAATAAGTCGGCATGACATTTCAATAGAATATTACTAATCAATTGGTTCTGTGATCGCTTGATTGTGACGCTTACGTATTATGTTTGATTGAATTTTATGTCACAATTTGGAAGGTGATCTTTTTTTGCAGGAGGACGAAACACCACTTTTATGACCGGATAAAATCGGCTGAGCTATAACCAACAATGATGGCTCCAATACGTCATAACAACGAACGAAAGTGACCAAAAAGTTAACACGAACGCTCTTTCTGACCGACTTTAGCATCTATATGATGTTTTTTAAAATTTAATTCAATTCAGGAATACATTGTTATTTTTTTTACTATTATTTAAGCTTGAACTTAACAAAACAATAACGTATCCGATATAGGTTAGGATGTCTCTGTTGAATGCACACTGAATGGATTGTTTTAAGTAAGACTGGGTGAGCTGGGAATAGTCGGTCGTCATAGAAGTGAAACATTCTTGAGCATGCACTAAACCTCAATAAAACAAACGAAAATCTTTATGCATTGGGTAACTTCAATATCGCTGCGTAATATGAACGAAATGATATTGTACGTATGTCGGTTGAGACAATTGAAGTAATGGGGCTTCGAGGCAATCAAATTCGGATTAGGACTGGCAATATTTTAACAGCATGTGTCTTGTGTTTACTTATCTGTCTTTTGAAAACGATTTTCTGTTCGTCAAACTGTTTTCAATGAATTATTCACTGGACTAAATCGGGCATTGTTACCAGAAAAAGCATATACTGGTTTTTCGCAATATCCGTGTCACAATAACCTTAAATGATCCATTAACAGCACTGCTTACATTGCTGTCAGGGTAGCTCGCCACGACTGTCTCGTGTAATTCAATATTTCAAAGTACAGGCTTTGAGTACTTAAAAAAAAACCCATCGGATTCAATTCCTCTTGATTTTCAATTTAGACATAAGAGGTGGCCCTGGCTATCGCGGGGATGTTATTATCTCGGGTATTCCACCATATTTAAGTACGTCAGATTAACCAGAAAACCTGTCGTCATATAAGTGACATACCATTGCGTACGACGTTAAACCCCCAAAAGAAAAAAAAAACAATCAATTCCTCTGACGTAAACTCAATCTAGATAAAAACCAGATAATATATCTGCTGTCTAACGCATTGCAGTGTCTACTGTTGACTCTTCACAGATCGTTCTCGACCAATTCCCCGTGTATCGATCTAATGCCACTCAGAATACTTCTCAATATTGCCGGTCTTCTATTGATCATAGTAGATCAACTCTGACAGCCCACGTTGAACTACTGGGTTGCCCTTTTAAGACATGTTACCAAACGCGTAGATCCCAAAAGTTGTAGGACCTGTGTTGAAGCCATCTGAACTGAGCTGATAGTCGCTTTACGCGGCTAGACGTCAGCTTTAAGAGGATCTGTCAATGCTGCTGCATTCGAGTCTAGTTATTTATCATTACAGTCAAACTTTGACAATTGTGTTTGCTTCCACTGAGATTGGAACTCGGGACCCTATAGATATATATGTGTGATTTACATTGTGTTGGATAACAAAATGGGATAGGTTGATTTTATAGGACCCACTATCGTGGACAAAAATGGTTGATTTCTACATACATAATGTAATTATTGAGGTTTGAGTTCGCTGCTACAGAACTAAAAATATTTTCCCCTCTACAATAAGTTCTGTTTTTATCCAAACGGCAGTAGTACGAGCAGCATTGATAATTGTTGAAAATGAGCGACCCCTTTCCTGACTATACTAAAAAGTCTGCAATATCGTTTCTATAATATAAACAAGTAGTCAATGTGAGTATTTCTATTTTTATGCTCATCATTGATCGCTTTACACTTTGAGATAAGATATATTTCTGTCATGTTTTTTTTCCAAGCTCTTCGTCTCTCCACTCAATTTTGGCTCCTATGAAATCATTCAAATGATTCAGCCATGCTGATTCTTGACATTGGACACTTTAGATTTCAGATTTCTATATTCTTCAATTACGACTATTGACATTAGTTTCAGTTACATATTGCTAGCTTGAGAACTGGGTCATCAGTGATCGTATTAATGTACGGGTTCAAGTGAAGCATCATATGCGACGGCTCCGGGGCAATAATGAACTTTTTGACTTTAATCGTTGTGTTAATTTTGGTAATCCAGGAAGCGTTAAACTGATGCTCGAGTGGTGCCATTTCTATTGAGAGACATCTCGAATTCCTATAGCGTAAAGAGTATTAAAGCCCCCAGTCTCCGACTGTCCTGTCGATATGTATTCGGTTACCCGTACAGTCGCTGTCAGTCCAATAGCAATAGATTCAGTTACCAGTGCACAGTATGTGGCTTTTATACATTCAGTGACCAATGGTGGTCCGATAGGGGGCAGGACTTGACTCTATCGCGACAGCTTAGGTTATGGTAGTGTTATTCCAATTTGAGATATATTGACCGCTATGGACTCGAGTCTATTTAAGTTGACAGTCTGGTTTATCACGGTGTTCGTTGTAAATTCTATTCAGTCTGTTCGATCACAGTAAATTGGACAGAAGTATCAGGTTTTATCCCCAATGAAAACAGGATTGATCGTCTTGTCAGTTGAGCTTAATGAAGCTCAAATCAGACCTACGGTTTGGTATTGTCATGTTTGTAACCTCACAATTGACAATGCATTCAAACAAACTAGTCATGATGTCTTCTTTCTGTGAAGCAACGTCAACATTGCAGTTAGGTGATAAACTATGTGTGCATAATGCTTAGGTCTCGGTGACTGAAGTGTTTAAACGATACAAAGCTTGTAATCGTTCCGAATACGATTCGAATTGTGTGTACAAAATTAAAGTTTCTGTCCCCTCTGTGAACAGTCCAAATCTACATTATTGGCGAACACTTATTGGCCTCCTCGAAATATCAAATGTATTAAATGGATTATCAGAATAACCGCCTCTCTGTGGTCTGGATGCAGATCACATGACCTCTTTAATGGAGTTTTGTTCTGTGAGACATAATTGTGCTGTCTGTCTTTATTAAAGAGTTGTCAGAGTACCCCGAGAGTTCCAGGACGTTGATACCAAGTTAGCTGAACACTTTCGATTAAGTTCTCCATGTCGTGAGGATCTCGGACGTGGATATCATCGAGATATTTTAAGACTTCAGGAATATTCGCATCAAACCAGGCACATTCGATTATTATCCTTCGGGTTTCCATATCAATGAACACCCGAAGTATTAACCTAATCACATTTTAAGTAAGTGTCACGGTCACGGTAATCCAAAAAGTATTTTTGCAAGATTTAAGAGTCACAGGATTGAGTTTTTCCCTGAAGTAGACGTTAAAAAGGGTATTACACAGTGAAGTTTGAATAGTTTTGTTTTGTAAGTTGTGTAAAGGTTGAATAATATTTTAAACATTAAAAAATGTGTGCCAGAAGATTTTCTTAGAAATGGGTTTATTTTTTTTTAGAATTCCACTGATTATACCGGCTCACAAAAACGATATACACATGGATTACTTTTTTATTTCCGCGTTTCTCTTTTGTAACTTTTAAGCGACAAAATATGTCTATTTTCCATTTGTGCTGATTTATCATTGCAAATATATCAATAATTCATAGGTGTGCAAAAAACACTTCTGTTTAGGGAATACTCCTACTTCAAACACGTGAGGAAAGCCTCTTTTTAAAATAAATTACAGGATGTTGACGTTCCTTGATGTCCATAGAGTTTTCTTTCAACTGCTATAATTTACCTCTTAAATAATCGATTTATACATTACATGTCACATCTTCACATGGAAGTCGTATCCTTTTTTTATTTTTTCGTTCAAAAAAGCCGTGTTCTTTTTTCTATGTAAGACCACTTGGATAGCAAAACCAACATTAAATCCAGACATAGATAGAAACAGCATGTGCTATAAGTGAACTGATATAACAGTGGAGACAACGTAGACCTTTATGTCTATTGAAAAGTATTCAAAGATGAAGCCTAAGGTTTTAGGAGACATAGCATTCGTAGAGGTTAGTATTGACATGAATAATGACGCCAGTAGTTGGGTGGGAACTTCATGTTGCTTTGCTACTCTCATAGCTAAGGAACAACAATAACTCAATCAGTTTGTGATCTTTGGGTCGCGTCTTGAGATTGTCTTGAACTTGTTTTGTGCCAGTGGTGTTAAGGGTGGTAACATTTACCAACTGTGGTTGCACGTCGTCGTAGGAGTCAGATAAGCTTCAGTAACACGGCAAACTCCAATCAAGCACACGGATTAACACACAAACATGAATACTAACACAGGCCCAATCATATTCTTCTCATTTTTGTTTTCAGATTTCTAAATAAATTCAGATCGGCCAAGACTTGGAGAACTGTATTGACGTCTTCGATACGTTTGCTGACGTAAGAGATGATCAGTTCACCAAATTCCTCCCCACATGAATTCAGCAAGCTCTGGAATAAATACCATTTGTAGGGAAGATGGATAGAGCCTTCCAGCTTACATTAAAGCTGAGCACGCTAAACATTTTTGACTTCCGACTTCCAAGTTTTTTTAAATTCCTGGTCTCCTAAGTTTTTGTTCTTACTACGTTAAACTATTCACTGATTGTTGGTTGTTTTTTTAAATGAGATGAGTTTAAATGAGTATGGTATAATGTTAATAGTATAGAACTCGTACTTTTGTAGCTTGTCGGTGGGCTTCTGTATTTATGTTGATACCTGTATATTTAGTGTTTTGCTCTATTCGGAAGGCTACCACCTACCTGTACGGATGCAGTGTCCAATATCATTGCAGTAGGAAATCCCGCCAAGTATAGCTGGCGACCAAGCCTCATCATTTCTTACTTCGTTAGGCCAATTACAAAACAATGAATTGTCTAAATATTCTTAATATACAAAACAACTATAATTTCAGAAATCTGCCATTTAAGATACTTGTCTTGGTAATTCCGCCAATGATTTATTAAATTACTTGGAACTCGAAAGCAAAAATCTAGAAAGTTTGGCGTACTCAGCTTTGCTGGAAGGCCTTTCCCGTCTATCGTAGATTTATTTGTCTCTGTGGAGAGGTTTTGACAACTGGTCATCGAGGTACATGAACTATGTGCATGGCTTATTTAGTAAGCAGCCATGGAAGCGCTGCACAATAGGTCAAATGTTATTGAGCTTGTCTCAGGAATGACTTCATCATATAACGGTGTTCAATGACATTGCCGTCCACAAGTTCTCCTGGAATAAAACCACTGTTAACATACTGTATTTCAGGTTTATTGGTGACCTTGATTTATTGATCTATTTTCAGTATAAACTGGCTAGACATACAAACATATCACCTCACAATAGTCACGGACTAGCTGTGTTTTGCAGCTAGTCCATGGTTGTCAGCTGTAAATAAACGCTGTTGAAATGCCAAATACCCTGCCTATCACACCTAATGGATGGCTGGTGGTGGTGTGTGGATTATGTCCATGTAGCGCATGTGTGAAGAAAATTGTCGCGGATTGTGGTAATAAACGGGACGTTATTCTTCAATGAAGTGATGTCCTCGTTTCGTATAGGTTTCGCCCAGAGTTCTTTAGTGGAAGTTGCCATTTTGTGTGTCATGTGAGAAGAACTCGAATTGGTTTAACAACATTGATTCGCACGGCTTTAGTCGCTTCCGTGAACACACGGGCGATCACCCCGGGCGATCAGTGGCTGGCGATGAAAAACGACCGAAAATATCAAACATGTTTGATCCGAGAGACTGGTCAGACGACAGCTTCGGCAATCATAATCACTGTCGCTGGCCTGAACACACGTGGCGATTTTTTCGGCGATTGGTATAATCGTCGCGATCGTCGTGTCCTCGGTATAATAATGTATATCAGCCTGAAACCTAAGACGTTATAATAAAGAACAAAGTTTATAATTGTTTGAATTCACCCCTGTTTTATGTTACACAGGATGGAATACAAGCCATAGTCAAATGACACAACCCTTCACACTTAACAACAACACTTTCAACCGGAAGCTTTTGTAATTTTCCATCAATTGCTATCCAGTGGTTTAAACGGAATAAGTGTTTATTGCTGCCCCCTAGGGGGACATTTCTCACAGTCTTCAATATCATTAAGGAACAACTTGGACTTGAGTAGTCCAGCTGACAACCATTTTCTCGGTCGTCTCAGACCGGGGAAAGTCAATGAACTCCCGCTATTTCTTTTTACTCCCTGGAATTATGCCCGGAGTAAAACATGCTGTAGAATGAGAACTCCTATAAAAGGTTCTACCGATCAGAAAATCGTTGCTTCATCAACATAGAAAATAGACTATAAACCAAACAGTTGTGTCATCATAGTAACTAAAACAAGGGACTCGTTGTTACATTATCATAGAAAATATACTAAGCAAGTGTTGCTCCACCATTATAGAAAATATAAGGGTATCGTTTGCTAGATCATCATAGAAAACTGAAAAAGGGAATTGTTGCTCCATCGCAATCGTAAATAGAACAAGGGAATCGCAGCTCCATCAACGACTAATAGATTCAACTGGCCAGGTAACGATTGGCATTGAAACACTGTATAACTGTATTATCTTTGCTTCATCTGTATAGAGAATAGAAAAAGTGAGTCGATGCGTGGAGTCGAATTAGGTCATCTCTCAAATACAGCTGTGATCATTCTAAAATTGCAATCATTTTTCAGCCTACTGTTCTAAAAAAAAAAAATTTCGAAGATTACTGAGTTGCGTGTTCCGTTTGAATATTGATCAAAAGATTCCGTTCGTTTTACAGAAACGGGTATTAAAATAGTCTACCTCACATAAAGTCAAACAGAAAACCCTTAATCTATGAGTTGCACCGTGCTTCCGCTTTTAAAACAGTTGATTTGTTCAAACCTCTTTTTCGTTCTCCCATAGATTTACTCCACGTCTATCGTCAAACGTCTGTATACTTTATTCCTTTCTCCTGTAGATTTGCTCCACATCTGTCGTCAAACCTCTGTATACTTTCTTCCTTTCTCCTGTAGATTAAATCCACGTCTGTCGTCAAACCTCTGCATACTTCATTCCGTTCTCCTGTAAATTTACTCCCCGTCTGCCATCAAACCTCTGTATAGTTTCTTCCGTTCTCCTTTAGATTTACTCCACGTCTGTCGTCAAACCTCTGTATACTTCATACCGTTCTCCTGTAGATTTACTCCCCGTCTGTCGTCAAATCTCTGTATAGTTTCTTCCGTTTTCCTTTAGATTTACTCCACGTCTGTCGTCAAACCTCTGTATACTTCATTCCGTTCTCCTGTAGATTTACTCCCCGTCTGCCGTCAAACCTCTGTATAGTTTCTTCCGTTCACCTGTAGATTTACTCCCCGTCTGTCGCCAAACCTCAGTATAACTCATGCCGTTCTCCTGTAGATTTACTCGGTCTGTCGCCAAACCTCTGTATACTTTGTTCCGTTCTCCTTTAAATTTACTCAACGTCTGTCGTCAAACGTCTGTATACTTTATTCCGTTCTCCTGTAGATTTACTCCCCGTCTGTCGTCAAACCTCTGTACACTTTCTTCCGTTCTCCTTTAGATTTACTCCCCGTCTGTCGTCAAACCTCTGTATAGTTTCTTTCGTTCACCTGTAGATTTACTCCACGTCTGTCGTCAAACCTCTGTATACTTTCTTCCGTTCTCCTTTAGATTTACTCCACGTCTGTCGCCAAACCTCTGTATACTTTCTTCCGTTCTTTTGTAGATTTACTCCACGTCTGTCGTCAAACCTCTGTATACTTTCTTCCGTTCTTCTGTAGATTTACTCCACGTCTGTCGTCAAACCTCTTTATACTTTTTCCGTTCTTCTGTAGATTAACTCCACGTCTGTCGTCAAACCTCTGTATACTTTCTTCCGTTCTCCTGTAGATTTACTCCACGTCTGTCATAAAATATCAGAGGACATTTTTTGTTTTGAGTGAAAATTTTCCGTTACTTCCAATCAATCGCAAGATGTATAGAACTCAACATTCATTGCAATTATCGTGAGTAATGATTAGTCCGTCTACTACAAAGGAACATCCTTCCTGACAATGATGATTGTATTGCTAAGAGCACATATTTGCTATTATGACCAAACTATGGAGCGCTCAGAAATAGTATCAAAAATGACCACTTACATAAAAGCATTTTATGACAGATTTAACAATCTGGCAGTCTTAGAAGTCCAAAAGTCCAGTTTGCGGATTCGTCACCGGTACTTTTTTCAGTCGCACATGTGGGAACCTGCATATTGGCAATTACACGTCGGGGAAACCCCATATTTTAATGCCGGAAAGAACCTCAAGTTTGGCGTTGAACACCAATCAAACAAGCAAATCAAAAAGCCAATGTAAACAAATTTTGCGATTTCAAATATATCTCACAGATTCTATCATCACTATCCATCGCATGGTTTAACGGAAATTGTTCTCAGATAATCCACACTGAATAGCCACACTGTCCTTTTTTTAAGAATAACCACGAAATGAAATTGCTGAGCCGTAACAACCGTCCATCAAAACGACTGTGGCTGCTTTTGTTTGCATTCAACATCCGGGTTCCTGTTTGAACGACTTGCATTTTAAGTGATTCTAAGCGGATCTTGCTTTGTGAGAAACACTTAATCACAGGCCGATTTTGTAGTTATCATCAATGATTGGGGTTTACAGCAGTACGATTTGTAGTAACGACTTTTGGGGATTACCCTCATTTCTTGCGTTTTGATTGGTCACTCATTCAGTATTACTTTTTCCACCAATCAAAATGCTGCAAATAAGGGGAATCCCCTGAAGTCGTTACTACAAATCGCACCGTGAGAATTCACCTTACGGTAACGTCAATAACGATATAAAATGTTCACACGTCGTTTCATGAAAGGTCCATGTTTACATTAATAATTTATTTTACCACAATGGTTTTGAAAACCAAATGCTTACAATACTGTTTGTGCTATTGACACCTTTACTAACTGTACCGCAAGCTTGAATGGACTAATTTGAGATAATAGTATTTTCTATGGATACAAGGTGAACATACTTGCCTTTGCACTGGGTCAGTAAATTGATTTCCATTCGTTCTCATCATTTACTCCAGGGCATACCTAGAATGAGAAAAGACATTCGGGAACGATTTTATTGAAATTGACAGGTCTGTGACGACAGGCAATTGAACGATTTGTCAGTAAGAATACTTCAGGCGAAATTATTTCTGAACTGTGCTGGCAGTCCGCCATGGGGTGGGCACAATCCTAATGTCACTAGAAACACGGGGCTAGCACAGTACAATTACAAATGCTTCAATACAGTTGAAATACCAGTTAATGTAAGTCAAAGTGGGTGCAGGAATATAGTTATCGATGTCCTATCCCTACGTTTTTGTGGTGGTGCAGTAACACTGCAAACGATCTTTGTTAATTGTTGAAATATATCAAACACAGAGTGATGCCAATGCAATGAACATTTTGTTTCATACGTTGTTAACAATCGATATTGATTGCAGCTATATCTGTTCACATAAACCGGATACAATCAGTGTGTACAAAGGAATGCAGTAACTGGTAAACCCTTGTTAGCCGACGATTTATAGTGATTCGCCTGACAATATCAATGGACCTAAACCCGTTAGCAGCTTCCTCGGTTACAACAATACCTTGTATTATTTAAAAGCGAAGTACTATTCTTGCCAGGTCCATTATATTATGCGGGTAGGTTGGAGGGCGCTTCCTGCTGCCCTGGTTCTCTCGGATTTTAATTAACCAGTTTTGAATTTTGACCATTCGGGTTATATTTTTCAAATATGGAAGTTAATAAACATAACATAAAACTAAATAAAGATAGGCGCTTTAAATCTTATTGTCACACATAAATACGTTCCGACTTTGTCTTGTTTTTTGCTTCACTATAGTGTATTCACGTTATGTTCAGAGAATATTCACGGTATGTTTAGAGAATATTCACGGTATGTTCAGAGAATATTCGCGGTATGTTTATAGAGTGTTCACGGTATGTTTATAGAGTGTTCACGGTATGTTAATAGAGTGTTCAGGATATGTTTAGAGTCTTCACGGTATATTTAGATAGTATTCACGGTATGTTTAGAAAGTGTTCATGGTATGTTTAGAGAGTGTTCATGGATTGTTTAGAGAGTGTTCACGGTATGTTTAGAGAGTGTTCTCGGTATGTTTAGAGAGTGTTTACGGTCTGTTCATCGTGTATATACGATGTGTCTCTGTGGGGTGGTTGGATGGGAGCTTCCCATTGCCTTGGTGCTCTAGGAAATAACGAGAAATATTTGCTTTATTGGCAGAGACGTTTTTCATCACAAAATCGGGCTGGAGTGGCGTCACATCAGTGAAATAACTTTAAGTACGGCCTATTTTATAAAATTAACTTTAAGTACGGCCATTTTATAAAATTTTGAGAGCCTTCGAACAGCGTTTCTTTAAATAGTCTACACGTTTACAATGTCCACTCTGAATACAAGTCATGCGGTAACTTAAATGATAGCACGCTCATAGTTTATTCACTGTATTTTACCGCGATAAGGATTCGGGTAAAATCACCTAATTGTTGACGCCCGGTAGTTATAGTTCAGTGGATATTGTGATTTACTGAACTTCTTCAACACACAGTACATCAGTTTATAATTACCACAGCACGTTTTATCGATTTCTCAGCGGGCTAATGAGAGTCGCCCAGTTGTGTATGAACTGATCTGGTTAGCTTGGGAACTGTTGATGTTGTCCTTTATTTTATAAAATGCCATTTGTTGAATGCACGAAGGACCGTGTTAATACCACTTATTTGATCCGACAATACTTGTTTTAGATACGGGGTATGGACTAACGTTTTTATTGACATGTTACCTCGCTGTATCATACTGTAAAAGTGAGCAATACATTAACGATATTTATGCAGAATAATGGATCAAGTTGATAATTTCAAACAAGAGGCAAAATTAAAACGACCTCTGGTTAAGGGTATTTTATTTGGAGCCTCGCAATGCTGTCTTTGCTTAGCACTGAAGAAATATTAATTTTTCAACTTTACCAATTCTCTTCACATGCTATGGTGGCGGAAGTGTCAATTAGTATTTTAATACACACCGTCACATGCTTGGAAACCCCTTGAGCATGGCGTAAAACACCAATAAATCAACCTATCAATACAAATGGAAAAATTATGGCATGTTATTACCAGGAACGAGATGTTATTTTAAAATGTTTTTCTTGTGTTTTGAGCGTTGTGGGTATGGGGATTAAGAAAGCTCCCAGATTCTCTAGTAGCTACCATCAGTTGTATCCAGTGGCTTTAACGGTATAAGTGTTTATCGTTAACCCCGGGGAATCTTTTCTTACATTTCCAGTATGATTGAGGAACAATTTGGATGAAGTGGTACGACCGACAGCTAGACCAATTTCTCTGTCGTCTCAAACCAGATAAATTCAACACGATCTCTTTAGATTGCTTCTCCTTGTTCCTCAATATTCCCTGAAGTCGAACGTGACCAATGTTGAGTATCTTTGGAACTGATTCATCATTTGAGACAGTAAACCCCAGTGTCTTAGTCTACACCAAGAAGATCATTGTCCAGACTGTTGTAACAATCTGGATCTTCATTAGCCTAATTAACTTAGTGTTAGGACCACAGATGTGAAAACAAAACGAAAACATACCCACTAGTGATCTGTCCTGTTCAACTAAATACCAATAATATAGAATCCGACTAGTTATGCAAACCAATTTACCAAGAATAAAGATACTTGCTTCCAATCACTCACTCACTCTATACTTGGGGTAAAATAGTTACCAGAACGAGAACGTCTATACAAATAGATTAAACTGTTCATTGATGGGAGATACGGCGATCCGTTTGCTGGTCTCGTGGTTTATTTTGCCCAGTTATAACTGTTGCTATAGACGCATACAAGTGATCGAATCATCTGGTAATACATCGGGAAGTATTTGATCAATAAACACTAAGCTTTTTGCGGAATACACTTAAGACATGGACCGATACATTTTTGTCTTAAATTTGTATAATTTAAATCTTGTATAAGATGTAATTTATGTCAAAAACTATTAATTTATTTTAATTCTTTTCTAAATTTGGTTTATAAATATAAATAATGTTTAAAAATAAATTGTTCCTAACTTCCTTAATGAGGTAAGGGGCTATAAGAAACCGATTGTGAATATTTGTTAGGTTGTTAGGGTTAGGTTAGGGAGAGCACACCGTCAAAAGAGTGAAATAACCTAGATTTCAACGTCAGTATTTATTATCGGGCAACGTTTCAGCGCAGATACTAGCACATTTCTCAAGCGCCGCCCACCCACCCCCTACCCGAAGCTTCCTTAACCGATGTTATACAGCCCACTCCTACGGCTAATGTTTGTTTGTCTTTCAGCCTGTTAGTTTTTTTCTGACCAATATTTTTTTTCAACCAATATTTACAAAACTCAATACATTGATGAAGCACTTTATACCTCCTCGAACATAATCCCGTTTCAGTCATTAAAGTCAAAAGTCACTGTTACTATAATGAGAAGTTTTGCAGGATATTGTCTTGTACTAAATTTACTGTCACATTACGACAATACTTGAGTATATGCTTCACCAAAACGTTTCAGTTTTCATCTATTATATGGAAACATTAATTGTTTCAATCTCTTAAGGTAGGTCGGCCCCTTCGAGGTCGAAATTTTATTTGTTAATACGAAAATTCACATTATTAGCCTGTATTTAGTGAAACAATTATACAAAAATTCTAATCAGAAGTCCTTTAATTTTAAGTTTGAAAATTGTGATTCAGTGC
>JAVFBX010191202.1:0-24071 GCA_034783855.1 Mopalia kennerleyi
TTATTATCTAGAAATATTCAATAATATGAAATATGACAAATGTTATTTTCTGGACAACAATATGATATGACACATGTTGATGTCTGAAGATGATATGCAACACTTTGGCATAGTAAGTGTTAACATTGTTGTTGTGTGGAGACATGCAACAATATGGAATTCAAACATTGTTATTATCTGGAGATATGCGACAATGTGAAATTCAAACATTGTTATAGTCTAGAGATATGCGACAATGTGGTATGTGTTATTGTTTTCACGTCAATGGGGTATTCAAACATTGTTATTGTTTGGAGATGTGCGACAATGTGGAATTCATACATTGTTAATGTATGGAGATATGCAACAATGTGGAATTCAAACATTGTTATTATCTGGAGATATGCGACAATGTGGAATTCAAACATTGTTATCATCTGGAGATATGCGACAATGTGAAATTCATACATTGTTATTGTCAGAAGATATGTGGAATTCATACATTGTTATTGTCTGAGGATATGCGACAACGTGGAATACGACCATTGCTATTGACTGGAGATATGCGCACAACAACCAAACACGTCAGAATAGTGAAACTTTGTTGCGAATATTTGGTAAACGATTGTGCGGTAGATTCCAAAAAGATCACAATAAATACAACTCCATTTTATGTTTGACATTTCCCCCAAATCCGTTCTCCAATTAGGCGTCATCTGTTTTGTCTCCCATACAAAATTGATATTTATGTAGCCATGAACTTTGATCTTGAGCAGAATGTAGGGCATGTCCTCTTATTGATTTAATGTGGTCATTTGGCAACCAATGACTATCATCGTTTTAAGTTAACTATCTGACAAGTAATGGGATTTGTATTAACAGTTTTTTCGTTATTTTGGGATTATACTTCTATAGGTTGGACAGATATTTGTTCAGATGTGTATTTGTCGTTTATCAGAATTCCTTTTTTCTGGATAAGAAAATGTTTTTCTACAACTCAAACCATTTGTCCTTTACTACCAATTTAGCACTTTTTCAGGAAACATCAACTGTTAGTTATACCCTAACACCCGACAAAAGTCTGTATATTTCTTATATGAATACGTATCACATCAGAGGATACAATCATGGGCATTGATCAATTTTTTGTCATGTTGTAAAAGTTTCTCTTTGTTAAAATATCGTATGATTCGTTAGTTTTTCTCATAATGTATACCAGTATAATATAATTAGTTGAACGACCGAGGTGTATATTTTTGTTGTATAGGAAGAAAGACAAGACACTGTATGTCAACCTCCCAACAATCTTCTATTAGTTAACTTCAATGTGTAGCAACTAAAGGCAACCCATCAGAACTGGGCGAACACGCCGCGTTAAAACTTTGAAGACACCGTCCTCCTGGTTGTTTCACTTAAAAACTTCACAATGCCGGCTTCATTTAGGGAATACCCATGCTGTATTTGGTGGTTTGCCGCCGTTAATGCTAGGTTAAACGGTAAAACGGATATTTGCGATCGTAAAACATAGCATTAACGGCGTCAAACCACCAAATACAGCATGGTTATTCCCATTCTAATCCAATTCGAATCGATGTTGGCTGCAGATTATAAAAATCGACAAAATCCGAATCTTACAGCGATGTCAGCGAAGGGCTTATTTACCAATGAATGAAATTATTTGATTTACCGCAATGGAATATTGTTCCCCAAATAAATCCGGTTTGTTTTCTGTTTAATTTTCACAAACAAATCAGAATTATTACAATAAAATTCTACTTTTTAAGGTATGTGGCATTTAATGAGAGCAAAGAAGATAAAGATGTTTTTTTTTAAATGAAATTTTTTTGTCATGACCTACATTTACACAGATGCGTTTAACACCCAGATATATGGTGGCGGTATCAAATGATTTAGATATATTTAAGCGGGACTGTGGGCTTTGGTCAGTTGAATATATCACAGCAGAAATGTGTTTTATGATTTTATTATTAAAAAAATCCCGATTGTGCTTGTTGGTGTTTGTAATCTCGATCATCTTGCAGCCAACTACTAAATATCCATGAGTCACGTGAACTCACTCGTTCCTAGGGAACGAGATGACAGTTCTACATCGGCTGTAACACTGTCAACTGAAACACTGCCCAAAGACTAGTTTCACATTACTAGAATTATTTATCTAGATACCTTTTTTAGGTACTGGTTCCTAACATAAATATATATGTTTAAATATATTAACACTGCAAATGTTTTGACTTCTTCGACCCTGCATGTTGTTTGTCGGGCCTTCGATCTGTCCTCAAGTTTTACCGAGTTATTCTAGCTGCTCGAGGCTGCGTGATAACATTAGCTATACTCTCTTTTTCGTTGTGAAATGGCAGGTCACCTTTGTGTTACATTCTTATTTAAGTGTTAACTCAGCTGTTACAAATTTTCTTTAGGCCTATCGGCTTCGTCACCACCGAATGAACAGTCATAGTCTGTAATCTGTTTACAAACTGTACTATTTGACAGCGAGTATTAATACAAAATAAGTGAGTGTGGCGGAGCTGTGCCAAAATAAACCCAACGGACAATCAGATTGCAGATACAAACTAATTTGGATTAGAATATCTTCTTAAGGTGTATTAACCACTTTGTTGATCATAGATCAACACAATTCTCCGTAGTTATGTTTTTCAGTAATGATGTTAAATATTCAAGTGTTATTCGACGATGGGTATATTTTTGGCAAAGGGTTTATCGGATATCGGAATAGATGGCTTAAACGGAGTTAATTAGCTTGATAATGAATGTGACTTCGACTACAATACACGGAGCTTCAACAAATGGCTATTAATTTGGTTGTCTTTAAGGCAATTGAGTTGGAACAAGTAGAGCTTGATTAATATATATATATATAGCTTATACTATACATTCTGTTAAATATACCTGGCCAGGCTGTCTAGTGTACACACTTTAGCGCTTGTGTATCAAATTATACTGTTCTTGACCGGTGTAAGATGATACAATGTATGAATACCACGACAACTTTCTCAAAAACTTTACTGTCAAGTGGGAAGAAAATAACAGGTTTCAAGTTTTTTTATATTGTGATTGCCTCCAGATTGAACACAAATGATACAAGAGTTGACTTTGTATTACACAAAGCAGAAGGGGAAGCATAGGATTTGAGAGACGCATTAAAGGGACTGGCGACACCGCTTTGAAGTTACAACTGGAATGTTGCCATATTCGCACGCCCTATTTACATCTACACGAGTTCGGCGAGAAAGGATAAAATATCGTTTGAAATAGATCGCTATACGATTGGTTTACTAACACGCTACAAACTGGTTACTTTAATTTTGCGTTCGGCTTAACGAACATAGCATTACATTTAAGACACCAGTTGATAACAAATCAGTATATAAATATATTACCAGATGAACATCATGTATTAAAAAGCGACATTTCCGTTCTGTTTCAGATGACCGTTTTGCTGTATAGGCCTGTTAGTGATCAGTATCCCCGTATGGCTTACTCAGATATTGGTAAAGTAACTTTTGGCAAAAACAAGATGTTTGCTATTGTATTCATTAATTCACTTAAACCCATTTCCTGTCTAGACCGACTACATTTATTTCAGGAATCCAATCCAAAATCAATATCTCTGTTAACTGGCCGAGATGAGAGACTTTAAGAAAGTTTTATATGAAATATCACTAAGCATGTTTTACACAATATATTGTCGGTTTTTGCTTCTGAGATAACGCCATGGTTTCTCCGGTTGATCCCAAAAAAAGCTTTACCAGTTTCTGAATTTCACAAATGCATATTTCATACGGATTATTGCTTTAAAACCAAATTGCACATGACCTTTATTGGGAATCCAGGTAAAAAAAAACTGAGGACACAAAAACATCAGGGCGCTAGATAGGAGAAAACATGCGAATTATCTTCATTCTGGCTGTTGCAGGTGTCGGGGTTATATTGAGCGTTTGAGATAACTTAAAGGTGACACGAACTAAACATTTACTGATGTATGTAAAATAAATCTTGATCTTGGTTTTTGGTAGTTGGTAGTGTCGCACTCAATATTGTAACTTGACGAGTCCTTTTCTTAATTTAAATTATTGGACATGATTGATTGATATTTGTGTTTCTTGTATTAAAGCATAACCTCTTGTTTTACAATATAAGGAATATACAAAAAATATAAGTGTGTTCAAAATAACGACAATGGAAACACTGAAATAAAAAAGCATAAATATGGGTATGGATAAAATTAAGATAACAGTAGCATCAATGAACTCCCAATATTGGCTGATGTATTAAAGAAAAAAGAGTATTTATATGATATTACTTTGCAAAGAAACTATATCGTAAAACGTGTCTTCTAGATACCCTCTATGATATGGACACAGAAGAAATCACCAACTGCGCATGCATGGCGTACTCTCCAGTGAAGTTATAATTCCCACCAAACTTTTCATTGGGCAGTAACTGCTGTAACATTTAGGACCTGAACATACATACACCCAGAATTGTAACAAAGATTGTCAACTGATTTACCAGATTGGAAATCCATCCCTGTTAATTTATATTGGAATGTTACACTAAGCCATTATCAGAACACAGCAAATTATCCAAATGATCAAGTTACGGGGTTAAAAACTTTTAAAACTTTTTTACACGACGGAAACTGTCCCTAGTCTAGAAAACACATAGTACATCTCATAAAATACGTTCATTAATGCAAATTCAATGAACCCAAATAGTAATTGATTGGTTGATATTGTACCCGGCGCTTAAGCTTATTTCACTTATATGACGGCAGGGTATTCCATCAATTATTGATACAAGCACACGCATTTAATGTGAGGCTGTTGGAAAGTTGATCTTCCTCCAGTGCCAAGTAAAGACAATATACTTTTCAAACAAACTGACCATAGCCAGAGAGCCCCTGTTAAACACATACTTAGAGAATTTGCCTACTTCTGTTGTGAAGTTTGATGGATATAATGCAGTAATTTCTATTTGAGTATCACGTGATAGGTAAAGTAGTTTACTTATATTGACCAATCAAATCTCGGCTGCTCTTATCTGATTTGATGTTACTATTTCCTGCGGAGATTTCATTTGTCTTTGTCCAGAGTTTAGTTTTCTTGGCAGCTAAATAGCCAATTTTTAAGTCAGTTGAAGCTCGCAGTTCAAGAGGACAACAGTTGATTTTGGTTAGGTATTCTAGTAGCCTAAATTTATGTTTCGGCCATACTTTCTAAATTATGATTATTTCGGATTCTTAGACAGCATTGGATTAGATCACGTGAGTAAACTTATTATCTAAACTTGCAAAGTTATAGTTATTTAATTATTCTCTCCTCATTTATTCAATATATATATATATTTAAATTTATATCTGGTTTTGTTTGTTGATTTTTTTCTTTATACCAATTCACTATTTGATACAAGATCCACGGCTAGCATTCATTAATAATTGAATGAAACCGTTGCGAGGTATATTAAACGACGCTTCCACTCTGCTTAAGATATAAAATAATATACTTCGTAACACTTCTGGAGGCCAACAAAGCAGAAAATAAGAAAGACCAGTCAGTTGTCTGTACATTGTATCAGTATAATTCAATCACAGAGAAAATAGGATGGATATTGAAAGTTTTAATTGGGTCTTGCTCACGAAAGAAACCATTACAAAGCTTGTTAACGAGAAACAAGTCGTAAAGGGGTGGGGTATAAAAAAAATACATGAAATCAGCGGATATAACTCACATTACTTATTGGTGGTGAATTCTAGAAACACCATTGGTGGTCATAAAACAGAAGTATAACATAATATTTCGATTGAGGTTTTACGTACTTAACCTTATTTCACTCACACAACGGCATGCCAACTCAACAGATAACGCAATTCACCGTCGACGCCACTAATACATAATGACAAGACAAAGGCACAATACAAAGATACGACAAAGAAATGGACTTCGTGCAATCCATTAGAACTTACGACTGTTAGCAACATGGCCACATGAAGCTCCCTTCTACCACACCCTACAAAATGGTGATAGAGATATCGAAAGATAGTGTATAACTGCCAGAACACCACTCAAAATATTTACAAACAAGGCTATGGTGAAACTCACTCCAGAAAATGTGGAGGGTAGTTTTGAAGGAAGGCGCATTTAATTATCACAACATTATTATCCAAAACCTAATAAAGCTGCATACCGAGAATACAATAAGATCTAAAGTCAGCCAACTCTGGTCAACTTAAACAATGGTAATAACCGAGGAACGAATCGAGCCACTACAAGACATACAAATAGAAGCATGGTTATCTCCATAGATTATAATGTGAAAAGTATGGATTTGATAGGTTCTCTTGTTTTATTTGACTTCGAGAACTAACAAAATGATTCTGGATTCTGCCCAAATCTGACAAATCCAAGACAACCGTTTATCAAATTGGAGACCAATGTATTTTCCTCGGCATAGTTAATAAACTGACAGCTGTATTCATTGAAGACAAATTAAATAGTGTATTGTCTTCTTCAACCAATGAAACAAAATACCGCTTCAGAGTTATTGACAGTCCTGGAACTGGTTACAAAGTAGATTTAACAAAGAGACAGTTTACAATAAATAACCTATAGATGATATTGCATACGATAACGACAGCGGTGACAAATATTACAATTTATCTACATCAATGCGTCCCAAAGTATCAAAAGCGTTTCAACATAGATGTTCAGTTATCGAATGCTCACTGGCAAAAAACCATCAATGCAGCAACTATGGATACTGTAGGGACTATTCCGAATGTCCGACTATTAACCATCCTCAATATTATATTTTTAGGAAAACAACGGAAGGAAGATGTATTACCAACTGTAGATAAACGTAGATGTCCATTAATTAATGTATATATGTCAATTGCAATCTGAACCCTGAACGTCAATTCTCAACATGCTGAATATTATCTAGGAGTTTTATTTGAGCCCGATTTTGAGCGCCCCCAGCCCCCCTTCCCCCACCCCCAAAACCCCGCGAATTGGGTTAGCAGGCAGTCATATGAGTGAAATAACCTTAAGTGCGGTGTTGAATAACCTAAAGTTCTGCGAAACAACTGATTTAATAGATATTTTTGTATGTATTTTGTATTGCGGCGTCCTCATGGACGACAATGAACACCATTGATGAGGGTCCTTGTTAAATGGCGATTAAATAACCAAGATCGGAATGTCTTTTTATCCAGAGAAGAATAATGGCGAATAAAAGTATACAACTTTAATATGACGTCACGTTTAACAAGAAGCACACAAATATAACGGATTTATATCGCTTTTCAAAAGACAGCTTGACAGTGTATCTTATGCAACAGGTATGAGTTAGATATAACTTCAGTCCTTGTTTTATAATATACTTTTTGTTCACACTTTGTACTTATCTACTTATGCTCACTAATGGGCTCTGTCGCCTCTTATCATATTACGTTATGCTGCTGCGTAGAGAGAAATAAGGTTAGACAAAGACAACTGAGTAATTACAAGGGGCGGGATTAAAGACAAAATCAGACAGACGGTAATTCGCTAATCTTCAGAGGCATCATGAAGACGTCCTTGTTAAAGTCTGAGACAATCTCTATCAACTGTCTGGTTTAAGCGCCAACCTAGAGAAAACAAAGACAGCTTGGATTACAACTGTAATGTCTTGTTTGATTCATTGGCCTCGAACTAAATAAAGTAAATGTATCCTTTTCAGTTAACGTCAACCGTCACAAGTTCTTGATAGTGAAGACATTACTTAGAAATTGTAATTACAAAAAGATTTTAATTGAGTTGATCAGTGATTTTATTATAAATGTCATTAGCTGGATATCAATGAGATTAACGCAGCATAGCAGGCCCATCGCCCTGTGTTGAGTTATAGTTCCGATGCTAAATGAACTTTATATGTATCTGACTACTCAATAATAGAGCTATTAGTATAGGCTTATAGCATGGTATTAGATCAAATGTAAACCACATTGATAGCCATTCCTGGCATTCCTATTTCAGGCACTTCGGATTGTGGACGAATCGACGCACACATTGTTCTATTTCTCGAAAACGGTTCGTCATAGAGACCTTTTAAAAATTCGAGTTTTTAAAATGTATATCTTGTTTTTTGGGTTAATTTTCAAACCGTTGTAAGGATAGAAACGTCCATTTTAATCATGCTAAACAACATTTCCCAAAATATGGGATTCATTTTTTTAGTTGAACTGTTATTCTGTTAAATTAACTTCTGTATTTATTGTTGAGTTATTACATTCCGACTTACCCGAGATCCAGAAAGACCTTATATATGCCTCTTTAAATGAATTGAGTTACAGAGCTCAAATATGTAGGAATGAAATTTATAACTCCTGGCTTCAAACAGGTTAACCAAACGCTTGCACTGTCGAAAATAACATACCTCATTATTACTCAAACAAAACATCCTGCATCTTTTACACATGTAGACGAGTTAGATTCCAAATTGTCAAATTCGGCGGACTATGTATTTCCAGATCAAAGGAGAATTGTGTACGGTAGAGTATAGATTAATCTGTTGGCTGACTGATGTTTAAGCTAGTGCCTACCGGTATTTCACTTACACTCTTAGAAAAATATGGTTCTAATGGAACCTTTTAAGGTTCTTTAGTTATGACTGTGGTGGAACCCTGTTTAGTTCTGTATAGAGCCTTCGCAGCAACTGTCCCATGTATTGTTCCCTATCTTTTCATGTCAAAGAACCGTTTTGGTCGTTATGGTTTCGTTTAGAACTTTCCTGGTTCCATTTGGAACCTTTTCAAAATAACCCCCAAAGATTCATTATTTGTAAGAGTGTAGATAACTGCCGTGTGTTTTCAAGGAAGGAACAGCAACACAACCATAATGCATAGTGTTATATCTTAATGCTGCATTGGAAAATTTATGTTCCTACATAGTTGTCAGCACAAGTATTCTTCAACAATACTGTACTTAGCGAGTCGGACAATATATATTGGAACCAAGCAGACTCCATTATATGATTGAACTATTGCAACAACAACCAAAGTGAAATTTTATTACTAACCGTATTTGAGGTAAGAGATGAAGTCTTAGCTTGAAGTCGGTAGAATAAACATCTTTTATAACATGTTTATTATTTTATTGATGGAACCAGTCAGTTGTCACATTAAATATGAACGATCGTGTCCAGTTGTTACCACCACAGAACACCTGAAAATAACATCTTGGCGATATCATCAATAGTTAAAGAGTTTATCGGTCCATATTTGATGGAATCAAATCTTACACCTGTAGGTGCTAATCCTTTCCTATTGTTTCGTTTTAAGACATTAGAGATTCGAAAAATCTGACCGACAGCAACGTGGTTTTCTTCAGCCAGTAACAGAGATGTACTTACGGAAAAGATCAAATATATCAATGGTAATCAAAGATAGTCTTAGGTGAATGGTTTATTTTAGACAACGGGTTGCGATTAGGATAATGTTTCAGTAAATAGGGTCTAACAACATGACAATAGTTCTTGTTAACATTGCGCTAATGGACGAACAGCATACAGTAATTAAGCAGCACGTCTGCTCATTTGACGTATCTTCTATTAAGCTTTGCCTGGAAATGATAATCCTTTTTGTATAAATCCATCAGACGTGTTTTAACCCAATCCGTCATTTAAATTACATTGATATATTTTCATACTAACGGCTCGCCATTAAAGAAAGAAATAGTTTGTTTTAGCCTTAATACTAATGCTTGCTTTCCGGACTTGTTTCTCTCTACTAAATGTTCGAAATTATATTTTGGAATAGGTAACCGTTTGCCTCAAAATATGCTTTCATATACTTTTAGAACTTAAACAATGTGGCTAATTTAAGCTATATGAATATGTCTACGTTTACACACACATATGACATTTGCTGTTGGGCGTATAGTGATTTGGTTAATATGCATTTATTTGATCACTTTTGCTTAACTATTTGCATCAACTCATAAATGGTTAAGAGTATTCCAGATCACTGGTATTTGATCACTATATTATATGCATGGATGCGTATTTTGTTATCTGGGGAATATCCGATCAAGTTCCCTCATTTAATAGAGAGGTCACTTAAGCTAACAACAATGGCCACTGGAAACTAAGGTCGAATTTTGTATTTAATTAACAACGTCTAGACAAAAATCATGTGACATACTTGACAGCGCTTCTCGGAATTACATTAACACTTGAGGTGTTTCACTTCCGATAACTTCGTTATAACTGAGCAAAGTTATTGGCTCTCACATACTAGACATGATAGACAGTGCGACTTTCAGAAATAACTATTGGATTTAAATGAATGTGTGAAAAAACATATTAGGTATATGACAGAACATTGATTAATTTTTTATCAATTTCTTTTGTCTCACAATGGTGGATTTTATTCGTAATTCAACATTTTGATTACCTTGAGTTCGATGAACTCGGTCACAAAACCTACATTTTTTTCTCAGATGGAACTAAAGGGATAAGTTATCAATATTTTCATATCTTGCCCACTGCAAAAATATTTATTTCATCCACGTGTTGGTCTAATGTCTCATCGAAGGAAATACAAATTATACCATCAGCATTCGTAATTAGGGGGAGGTCAGTATTTACCTTATAACGAGAACAATCACAAAACAATTCAAACATTGGTAAAGCCTATATACTGAAACTTCAAACACAATGAGAACCAGATCTAGGTTGTCTGTGAAAGGCTTAGCCTCTGTATCGTGCCTTTATAGTATAGCTCTAGTACCAAAAAAAAAACAACACTTTTATTATATTTATTACATTAACTTCAGGACCACTCATACACGACTGTCTGTAATCCCAGACACGTGGACTTGTCACAATGTTTTCCTTAAGGTCTTGCTGGACTCCTTGGTCAATCTTCAGAGCACCCGTTGCATTCAGTCTCTTGTGCAAAAGAGTATAAATCTGTACCATACTTTTGTATATATTTTTGGAAATCTGGAATACTAAGGATTACATATGTGGCATTGTGATGAAAATCCAATCATTATTTTTAAACAAAATTGTAAAATTAGTAAATATCAACACAAAAAATAGACTGCATCTTTGATGGTTGATTCTCGAAGTGCAATAACGATTAGACTCAATAAATAAGTTGACCGAGTAGAATAGTCATGAAAGAAAACAGAGACTCATTTAAAAAAAAACTATTAGAACGATATTTTGTCTATCCCAATTGGGAATGTCTAATAAAAATGTAAAATACAACTTTCAGAAAACATTAAAAAAACTGAAGACGAACTTCTACAAAATTAGTCACCGTGTACTAGAACGCAATGGTGCAGATTTGAAGTTTCTAACATGAACAGTTTTCTAGAAACACGCCTTGGACAATATAGAGCCTGTTTAAAAATGAAGCGCCAGAAATAAGCAATTAAAGTTTTGCAACTTAAATACATGCTCATGGGGAACTAAAATATATGCTCCAAATTAATTGTTTGTTATAAGAATTCTGAATAATTTGTATCACCAACATATAGTTTGAATACAAAACCTGCTTTCTAAGCGATAACAAAAATTTGGTTCATTTTGAGCCCAAGGGGTCCAGCAAGACCTCAAACAATTTATGGCAGAAATTAAACTAAGCTACTCACAAAAAGTTAAGGATCACTATGAAAAAACAGGTGAGTGATAAACTCAATTCTCTTGATCCTTAACTTTTTGTGAGTAGTTTATGTTGATGTGACTGTTCATGTATTCTTGTAATCTTCTATTCTTGCGTAAGAGACAGAAACATCAGATGTTGGTATTTTGTTTAAATCAAGTAGGATGCTTACAATAAGGAGAAATCGTGATTTGCCATCTGTTAGATATAGATTTAATCGGTTCTCGTAGAAACTAGCCTATCTTCTGACCGACCACGTCGAAACTTTGGGGTTGGATCTTTTCCCGCTAAGAAGTTCCGGTGCATGTAACTGACTGGTTGACTAATTCCAAGAGCTAGTGATGCTTTTTATAACCTAGTTAATATAACCAAACTAAACACAGTTCTCTTCTCGAGAAGTATAACAACAAATAGTAAACACGATAATAACTTTTATCCCGGCCATTCTGGGTGACATTTGTCTGAAACGTTTTCACTGGACACTTGGCTAAAACAGTTTACCAGCGTTTAAGTTTCAGTGTGAAAAATACAAATCTTGTATGTGTTTTCGTAATTGTAGTGGACAGCAGGTACATAATATTCGTACTACGTCGGTTTAAGTGAGAGATGCCGCTTTCTAAATGTGAAGGAGCTTAAAGGTATTATATTAGACAGAAGGCTTGAAAACAATCTAAATGAGCAGACACAGAAAACCATCTAGGGAATTCTTGGACGGCGTGGAAATGAATACTGTTTGTCTTTGTCGTTCTTTGTTTTGTATAACATACATCTAATCATGAAAGCAGATTTGATTTCCCAGAACACATTTGGACAGTCTAGACAAGTTAGAATAACAACAATAACGAAATACATGTGCCAATGTCAATGACCCCTGACAATTTATTCCTTTTATATATATATAAACTTTATTTTATAGTGGTGGCCTGTATTAAAGTGCATGGCCTATATATCGAGTATTATTTCAGCAAAGATATCTATTGACAAACTTTACATATTTATCCTTATACAGACAAATCCTATAGGATTTTTCTGTTACAGTATGGCACGCCAAAGCGGACAAAATGAAGACTTAAATCGACGAAGTATACTTTTGCTTATAGTAGCAAAAACAATACATATTTTAAAACAGTGTACAGGAAATATTATCGAATATTAAACGAATTTTATTCATACAAAATAACTTTTTACGGTCAAAAGATTTGTAGTTTGGTTTGAAACTTGAGTTTATATTTGTTTAATAGAGTGTTTTATGGTCCAACATTTTCATTCGATCAGAGACATTTATACGGCCCAAGGGTGTTTTTTCTACGTGTCAAAGAATCCATGGTGTAAATAGATCAGTCACAAATACAAACGTGGCCGGATTGTAAAAACGTCAACATAGAACAGCTGCAATCATTTCTAATGGGAATTTTTTATAGCAGGGTTGGTATTCAATACTTGTGTGGTGCCATATTTTGAGGACGAGTAAAGTCTTTTTGGAAGTATGACACTTATCTTTCCAGAAGAAATACACACAAACAAAACATATGCGAGCACCATCAAAAACACACTTGTTCAAACATTTTATATTACGTAAGCTATTATATTCTTACTGACGAAACAGTCTCGTCATCTTTATCGAACGTATTGTCTGGATACTGTGTAGTCCAAAAAATTCGTTTCAGTATATTATTCAGTATCTGACATTCACCCTAATAGACATGGGACACAGATGAGATATCTCCGTTAGATACTGTGTTGCTTTGAAAAACACTTTCTGTGAAGCCAAATTAACTTCAGATACTTTACTGCCATACCAGAACAGAACACTGTGGCTCTGATACCTCTGTTTGCATTTCATGATATAGAAATGCCACTAGCTACGGCATCTAATTTGGCAATCGCGTCTATCTGTCAAATACAATTGTCTAAATATAATCCCGCCGTGGGTTTCAACGTCATATTCTATCGGATGTGGGTGAGACCTATTCCTCATCATCTCTCGATATAAAGCTATGTTTGTACGAAGGTCAGAAATGTTCACCCGGAGTAGAACGTTTAGTCTGTGATTGTGGCCATAAATCATCGTGATTGGACCCTTTTCAGGGCGAGTCTATAGACAGTCTTCTCTGAGTTATTAGTGATAGGAGAATAGATCAGCGAATTGTCTATCATTCTGTCCTATTCCTTAAAACAGGTTTGCTTCAGATAGTCTAAATATGGTTAATACAGACTTTTTATCAATAGGCTGGCTGTACCATTTTATATGTAACCGATAGTTAAGAATGCGGCGAGTGAATTGTTAACGAGACATACATACATACATACATACATAATTTAGGATTTTTGGCGGCTCCATTCAAATGAATGATGTGCGCCACAGCTATAAGGTTTGTCTCATAATTGAAAAAGGTTACATTGAGGTAAAGTATGTTAACGAGACTCACGTATTTTAACGTGGATTGACCAGTGTTAGTTTCACTGCAACGGTTGAATGAAGCAAGACTCAATACGATTTCTGAACCGTGACACCTGACAATTAAACGTCGACCATTCCCACAGGCGTGTATGCACTATCCAGGGCTGACTCTCAACATAAATATAGTCTGATATTTCCAATTATATTACATAAATTAATTGAAACTTAGAAATATCTCTCTATATAAAAAGATATGATAAAATAATGAGATATAACTCTATTTAATGCACTTTTATTACTGATATCTGTTCTTCCAGTACTTAATTAAAAACTGATTAATTTTATGAATCCACCTTCTATCCTTATTGAGTGTTGAGCGTCTCGGTAATGGTCCTTCAATCCTATGTGGTTATTGCATACTGACTCTAATAATTGGCATATACCTCAATTCATTATTCATCAGTTGTAAAATTAACGTTTGGTCTTAAAACTGACTGCCAAATTGTTGTTGATAGTAAACCTCCGGTGATTACCTTAATAAACCTTTCCAGATTCCACAGTCAAAGTTTGACACATGATGACGTGGGAACCAAACCAATTGTTATAGAAGAATGCAATCAAAAGTTATTCAAGATTTGTAACAAAATTTAGGAAGAAATAATGTTTAAAATTTAACAGAAAAAAGTTGAACTTAAATATCTTTACGCTGATTCAAGGGTTATTTACAACAAAACAGCATCAGTAAATTTTAAAATGTTGATTTTGTCAACACCCCAAAACACAGTGAAGAAAAATGTATATGGTAACATTCAATGTTTTCCTGTTGTCAATCAGTGTTGACTTGAAGTACCGCCTGCTTGAAAGGTAGAGAAATCAGTGTCCCAGAGAGTCCCGTGATGGTAAAGAGTAGAAGTGGCGGGAAAAGTCATTTAAAGGCAAAACGGTCAAGATTCGGGGATTATGTTATTAGTTCAAAATGTAAAGATTTATGTTGCTGTCACTAATGCCAAGATTTGTTTGTTTGATTGGGTACACATGCTTTGACGTCAGAGTACCGTCTTGCAAGGGGCATAAATTACCTCCGTTGTAAACTTCCAGAGACTCTCATTAGACGTGTTATCGTGGGGAAGGTGGTCGATTAGTCTAAACAGGTTCAGTGATTGATTGATTGATTGATTGATTGGATCGATTGGTGTTTTACTCCGTGCTTAAGTGTAGTTCATTTTTATGACTGCAATGTATTCCAAAAATAATTAACTTTAGCTCAACCAAGATGGGTATCGTTTTTATAATGTTAGAAAGTCGATGTTCCATCAGTGCTAAGTAAAGACATCATTGCTTCTCTTCAAACCAACTGCCCTATCTCGTTATAACGACTTAATAAACCAATCAAAAAGCATCAGTTTTCCGCCGTTGTGCATGTTGCTCAAATTTTGTTTTGATATATATAGATACAACTGGCCAGCGGATTGATTGATTGATTGATTGCTTGCTTTTATCGCTAGCCTTTTCTCAATTAAGATAGATCATGTAAGCTCCTGGGTTCAATCCCCTGCATTATGAAAACGCTTTACATCTTGGTTGTGCTAGTGTCAATTATTGTTGGAATACACCGCCGTTATATAAGTGAAATACCCTAAAGCAATGCGTAAAACACCAATCAATCAATCAGTCAGTCAACCAACCACCAACTAATCAATCAATCAATCAAACATTCAATCCCCTGGCCAGTTGAATGTAAATTAGTCTTTTTATATATCAAAACAAAAGTTAAGCAACACAATGGCGGAAAAGTGATCCATTTTGATTGATTGATTAAGTCGTTATAACGAGATAGTAACTCGTTATAACGAGTTAGTAAGTCGTTATAACGAGTTAGTAAGTCGTTATAACGAGTTAGTAAGTCGTTATAACGAGTAAGTAAGTCGTTATAACGAGTTAGTATCTCGTCGTTATAACGAGATAGTAAATCGTTATAACGACTTAATTAGTCGTTATGCCGACTTACTAACTCGTTATGGCCACTTACTATCTCTGTATAACGACTTAATTAGTCGTTATAACGAGTTAATTGTGTAAAATAATTATTTTGCCATGTCCCTTTTACGGCTCCGTAGACTATAGGTATTTCCAGATTAAGCAAAAATTGTGGCACCGCCTGGTTTACATGATGTACCATAATACTAACCATTACTGTAGAGTAAGAACATTTAGTTCCACTAGATACGCTGCTTTTGTCCATGCATATGCACGATAGCTTTTTGATAAATCTATATTGACTGACTGACTGATGGTCGTGCGTAACCGTATTCGCATTATATAACCGGTGCGTCCTTCCAAAGAGAGAACAGCAACACAACCATACTGTGAAGGGTTAAATACAAATGTTTTGTTGAAAAATTAATGTGCCTCCATAGTTTAAAGCAGAAATAGACTTTAATTTTTCCCTCCTAAGCCAGAGGGCCAATAGATGTTGGAATCGAGCAAATTCTATTATATAAAGAATTATATTACTAACCGTATTTGAGATACGGGATAAATTCTGAGCTTGAAGTCGGTAGAAAAAGTATCAAAACTGTCAGTTGTTAATTTAGTGTGAAGGATCGTCTACAATACTGACAAGGCCACAACACATCTGTCTCAAATCATCAAAATAACATCTTGCTGTAAAGGGCATATCCGTCCATATTCTATCGAATCAAGTCTGCACCCTTCAGGTGCTGGCCCTCTCCTATCGCTCCGTTTTAGACATAGTTGTTGAGATAAGAAAATGTGTCGGTCTGGAGAAATCTGACCGAGAGCCACGAGGCTTTCTTCGTGTACTAATAAAACGGATCAAATATATCAAGGGTAATCCAATAACGTCTGAAGTGAATGTCTTATTTTAAATAACAGGATGTGATTAGGATAATGTTTCAGTAAATAGGGTCTTACAACATGACAATAGTTCTTGTTAACATTGCGCTAATGGACGAATATGATACAGTAATTAAACAGCAGGATAATTTGACGTATCTTATTTTTCCTTTGACTTGAAATGATGAGCCGTTTTTAATAAATCTGTCAGACTTTGTGTAACAAAAAGACTCGACATTATAGACAGAAAAAGCTTGCTTAGCCTTAATACTAATGTTTGGTCTCCGTGGATTTTTTTCTTTACTAATTGCTTGAAATGATGGAGAGAAATTGATAGCTGTTCGGCTTAAAATCTGTTTTTGTATATTTTTTTCACTTTAATGAAATTGCTAATTTAAGGTATATTAAAATCGCAACAGTAGCACACTTTGATGACATTTGCTGTTGGAAATTGGCTCATTTTGTGTATATGCATTCATTTGATTACTTTCGCTAAACTAGATGCATTAATTCATACATGGTAATGAGAATTACAGATCCCTGATATTTGATGCATGCAAGGTTAGGCCTACATGTACCTATTTTTTTTCCTGGGAGTATCCGGTCAACTTTCCTAATTTAATAGAAGATTACAGCCTATCATTTCTGCACAAACTATATAACAGAGTGGTCACTTCAGCTAACAACAATCGCCACTGGAACCTACGGTCGAATTCTGAATTTAATTAACAACGTCTAGACGAACATGATTCAACATTATTGACACTGCTTCTCAAAATTACATTTACACTTGAGGAGTTTCACTTCCGATAACTTCGTTATAACTGAACAAAGCTATAAGCTCTGACATACTATAGACAAGATAGACAGTGCGACTTTCAGAAAAAACTATTGGATTTTTTATGAATGTATGACGAAATATAATATGGATATGACATAACATTGGTCAATTTTTTTTATCGATTTGTCTTGTCTCACAATGGTTGCTTTAACTCGTAATTCAGCATTTTGATTACATTCAGATCGATGAACTCCATCACAATACCTACAGTTTGTTCTCAGATGGCACACTGTGAGAGCATGCTGACATACTAAAATGCTTCACTGTAGATCTTCAACCTTAAACTTGACGAAAGCCTGGTCCAGCTTGTCTGTAAAAAGGTTCGTTCAGTTTATTTGTCATTTTATCATGCGTTTCTAGTATAGCCAGTACAAAACCTGAACGTCCGTCAACCCAGACCCATGGAATTGTCATGGGATACTTGTTTCATATATCCGTGTGGGGACAGCTACCCACCGCTTGGATTGCTTACTTTGCGGTCAATTGACAACATTATACCATTGAAACACTATATCACTTGCTCCAAGTTATTAATTCACAAAAGCCAATGCCGTTTTCAAACCGTTTGCATCAACTTAAAACTGATATATTTGATAAATATTGTTAATAAACAGCCTGTATTTTCAAATTATGCAATTGATTTTGTATAATTGACGCACCAACACATCTTAAATACCTAAATGTCAATTCCCAGCATGTTATATATCATATATGACCTTTTATTTGAGCTTGTAGTCATTGCGTATTGTGTCGAGGTGGTTTCGATAATCGATTGGGCTGGTAGGCAGTCATATACTTTAAAATCATCTAAAGTGCAACATTAAAGCCCTAAATAATCCTAGAAGATCAATGGTAATTGCAAATACACCAGTTTAATACCATATCATGTTTACCAAGAAGCAGAATAATATGTCAGGTGCTTTACTTTCTATGTTTCGGTTTATCTTCGCAAAGGAGTAACACTGTGTCTTACAGTTTTATACAACACGTATAAGTTAGATATAACTTCGGTCCACGCTGAGACTTCCTTTCCACACACTATACAGACATACATATATCTATTAATGTACTTTATAATGATCATCTATCAGATATCTTCTTGAAGATGTACACAAGAGAAATCTTTCGCCTCGGATCACCTTACGTGAAGTTGAAGATTAGGGAGAAATATTGATAGACAACGACATGTGAGGAACTGCAAGCGGGGGGAGGGGGGTTAAGGATAAAATCGGTCAACAGGCAGACGGTGCTTTGCTAATCCCTGTCGCTTCTGTATCATCAATAAAACGTCCTCGCCAAGTCTGAGACAATCTCTATCAGTTATCTGGATTAAACAGCAATGCGGAGAAAACAAATAAAGCTTGGAGTACAGCTTCAATGCTAGACCTTTTCGGCTCAAAGAGGATCATAGACTTATAGTCAAGAAATAATTCAAATTCAAATTTCAATAGAATTATTTGAGCTTATAATTGGTTTTACAGAGACATTTTTGGCAACATCCTGAACAAGGTCTCCGATATTCATGGGATTATCGCAACAGAAAAGACTCACCGCTTAATGGCGTAATGTTGAATCATAGTCGGGATGATGAATGAAGTAAGTATGTGTAAGGACGAAATATCTTTCTAACCAATGGATCCAGTAATAAAGGATAATCACAAATGTATTGCATGCAATGCAGATGAAGAGTTTCTCATTACGATAAAAACAGATGCAATTCGAGTCTAAAAATGTCTCCAAAAAAATAATAAATACGATTATTATTTTAATCACGACTACTTTGGAGAAAATTCGTCTGAAGCGTGTTTATTGTACACATGACTTGAACAGATAACATACAACTTTGTTTATGTTTGGAAAATAAAGACCTTCTATATAAGGTTTCGTAATTAAAGGAAAATTGTATTTATCTGACGCCTTAAGCATTCAAAGTTGACCCTTTGTAAATGTGTAGGAGCTTAAAAGAATTAGACAGAAGGCCCATTAACAATCCAAGTCCACACGAACAAACACATAAAACCATCTAGGGAATACTTAGACGTGGCGGGAAGGAATACTGGTTGAGTGTGTCGTTCTTTGTTTGGTATTACATACATCTCATCATGAATGCAAGCTTGCTTTCCAAGAACACATTAGGAAAGTCCAGACAAGTGAGAAAAACAACAAAAAACAAAATACCTGTGCTAATGTCAATAATCTTCGACAATATATTTCTTTTAGAACCCTTGAGTTCCACTGATCAGTTTCGTATAATACACAAGTAGTGTAACCCCGAAAAAAGTCAAACTCATTTTCTATCTCTTTATTTCAGCACTTTATTTTGCCATCATCAGGAGTGAATCAGTGACAGGTTTTCTTTCTATATGAGTCGGTTATATAATATGTATAACCACAACTCACAGGTATTTGCAAAGTTTGGTCATTAGGGGTGAGTTACATATAGAGGGGGAAATGAGGGAAGGCAAAGCGGGGTGAAGGACCCTTGAGGATGACGTTAAAAACGCCAATCAAATAAACAATCAACGAAACGGTTTAATTAGGCAATACACATTACGATATTAACACCGTTTGCCTGACAATTAGAAGTCGACCATTGGCCAGGGCTAACTCACAAAATAGTTATAGATTTACCGATATTTCTATTTGTGTTCCGCCATGGGGGAGCGGGTGGGCCATATAACATCAGCAGGCTCTGCAGAATACTTCTCGACTTCATCTGTTGGTCGTTAGAGGCGAGAAAGCGACACCCTGTTGGCCGTCCGGGTGACTGTGGGGTAATTTGGCAGGCTCTCCTTTCACGTAGCTTTGGCTAAATATTCTCCTACACAGGTGGTCAGATTGGCCCGATCTAATCAATCGGTTGGTCACGTCGAGCCCCGCAATGATCAATTATTAATTCCATCGTAATTGATACAATTCCAGTTGAACAGTTTATAAAGTATATAAACGTTATTCCATCCTACCTTTTATTTTTATATCATTGCAGAAGGCGGTGGCTCATGGGTCAATTAAGTGGGAAAGAACAAAATTGATATTTTTAGATCTTCTGAAGCACAATCCCCCCTCCCCCCTCAATAGGATGAAAAAGTAAAACATAAATATCCAAAATTTATTGTAATCAGAAGTAAAAATGAAAACAAGTCTGCAACAAAAATATCGCCGTTTACGTTAAATAAGACCCTTATAGCAACGGTAGGAACTCTAAAGAACGTAACGAAAATGTGATCTGGTGACATTCTGGTGGAAAGCAACAGGCGGTCAATTTATATTAAATTTAAGTAGAGTTACCTGTAGCAGTAACACCACACAGATCTCTTAATAGCAGTAAGGGGATCATTCATGACAGAGATCTATCTGATCTTTCAGAGGAATAATCTGCGCGCAGCTAGGTGAACAAGGCATTACTGACGTTAAGCGTTTTATGACCGAAAAAGGATGGTACTATATTAAAACTGAATACCTACTTACTTACTTTTGATTCTACTACAGTGTCAGACCACATCTACATTGGTCCTAACAGAATGCGGGTGAAGACCTTAATCCCCAATCCAGCAAGGTGCTTCCAGTGTCAGAAGTTCGGACACAGTAAGACCCTGTGTGGAGGAGGTTTGATATGCTCTCGTTGCTCTGAAGAAGGCCATAGGGGCTTTAGTGTAACAAAACAATAACAATTCTGTAACTGCAATGAGGCCCATGTGGCCTACTCTTTTCATAAAAGAAAAACAAATCTAAGTAATTTAAGAAACGTAAAAAAAAGTTAGTTATATCGACACACGCCGTATTGTCTCTGCCTCAGGTGTTCAAGTGTCATCGCTAAATTGACACAATTTTAAACACAATATTTACAATTTTTTCTCTCAAATTTAAACCATATAATATATTGACATATTTAAAAGTTTCAACACATATTTACATGTAAGTCCTATTCAGTTAATTTCATTTCTCTTTGTGATGTTCACGGCCAAGGGTGCTTCTGATTGGAGGTGTCTTTAAATATGGATATAAAAAATCAATTAGGCCTATAAACAAGTTCACGATGCAATACCGCTGAATGTTGCGTAAAACACTTATCACTCATTCAATCAATCTATTTGCGTTATGAACATATCTTGACACTTCGAGATATCTCTCTGTAATACAAAATATATTAAAATAGGTCTAATTAATGCAATTTCATTTGATTACTAGAATAAACTTTTTAAATTGATTGGTGTTTTTCGCCGTGTTTAAGGGTATATCACTTATTTGACGGCGCTGTATAATAATCGACACCATGCAGCACAACCAAGATGTGAAGTGTTTTCATAATGTTGGAAAGTAAATCTTCCCCTAGTGCTAAGTAAAGACAGCATTGCTACTCTTGTGATTTCTCATGAGATCTGAAAAGACCTGATAAAAACGAGAAAACAAAGGATCAGCGTCTTAGTGGAAAGTTGCCGACATACTAGGTTCTTCCAAATGCTAAATTGATTATAGAATAGAGTTTCTCATAGTTTCATACCTAGATATAAGTCAAACTAAATTTTTACCAAATTCGGCTGACTAAGTATTTCCAGATCAAAGTAGAATTGTGGCTTCGTCTGCTTTACATAGTGTACCATCATATTTATTATTATTGTAAAGAAAGAAAATATAGTTAAACTAGATACGCTTCTTTTGTCCATATTTATGCACGGTAGAGTAGAGATAAATCTATGTTGGCTGACTGACTGAAAGTCGTGCCTTACTGTATTCCAATTATAAACAGCAACACAACCACAATGTGAAGTGTTATATACAAATGCTTTGTTAGAACTTTAATGTTCCGTTAAAGCCAACAGTCGAAAAATACTTCAATTATACTCTCCTTAACCAGAGGGTTAATATATATATTGGATTCAAGCAGATTTTATTATGCGACCCTTTGCATCCATACAATGAAGTATATTATTGATCAAAAGTGTCAGTTGTCAGATTAAGTGTGACCGATCGTGTATAATACTGACCAGGCCTCAAAATATCTGTCTAAAATCATCAAAATAACATCTTATCTTTATAGCGGGGTCCTCTATATATGGAGGGCTTATCCGGTTCTGTTCTATCGAATGAAATCTTACACCCTTCAGGTGCTGACTTTGCCATATCGCTTCGCGTTAATCATAGTTGTTGAGATTAGAAAATGTGTCCGTCTGGACAAATCTGCCCGACAGCAAGATGGGTTTTCTCGTTCTGTAACAGACTCTTACTAATGGAAAAGACCAAATATATCAACGGTAATCAAAGAGAATCAAAGAGAATGGATTATTTTACATAACGGGATGTTGTTAGGATTATGTTTCAGTAACATAGTCTGAAAACATGACAATAGTTATTGTTAACATTGCGCTAATGGACGTACAGGATACAGTAATTAACCAGCACGATAACTTTTCCTTACGTCCGTCTGTTTGACGTATCTTCTTTTTATCTTTGCCTTGAAATGATTATCCTTTTTAATTAATCTGCAAGACTTGCTCTAACACAATTCATCACTCCAAAAACATGTCTACATTTATAGGCTACCAAAGGTTCTACATTATACAAAGACATAGTCTGCTTTAATACTAATGTTAACTTTCTGAGGATTTTTTTAATTACTAATTGCTCGAAATGATGGACTGAAATAGATAGCTACGCCTTAAAATCTGTATCTATATTTTTAAAGCTGAAATAATATCGCGTATGTAATGTATAGGAGTATGTCAACAGTAGCACATTTAGAGGTCATTTGATGTTGGAAGTTGATTGGTTTTGTTTATATGCATTCATTTGACCACTCGTTCATAAATGGATATGATAATTCAAGATCACTGATTTATGCATGATTAAGTATTTTGTAATTATGGGAGTATCTGGTTAACTGTCCTCATTTAATAGAAGATTATAGCCTTGCATTTCAGCACAAACTATATAACAGAGTGGTCACTTCAGCTAACAGCAATGGCCACAGGAACCTAAGGTCGAATTCTCAATTTAATTAACAACGTCTAGACGAAAATGATTCAACATTATTGACAACGCTTCTCAAAATTACATTTACACTTGAGGAGTTTATTGGCTCTCACATTCAGGAAGAACTATGTGATAGTTTAGGAATATGTGAGGAAGTATAATAGGAAAATGACATAACATGGATTAATTTTTCAACACGATGCAATACCGCTGAATGTTGCGTAAAACACTTCTCACTCAATCAATCAATCTATTTGTGTTATGAACATATCTTGACACTTCGAGATATCTCTCTGTAATACAAAATATATTAAAATAGGTCTAATTAATGCAAT
>JAVFBX010191203.1:0-13395 GCA_034783855.1 Mopalia kennerleyi
GAGTTTTGTTGTCAGTGTCCCATGTATACGATATGTATTTAGGTGGGAATTTGTTTATGATGATCATAAATGTATCTTGAAATAGGGAGATGGGGGAGACATATGTTTTTGTGAGAACAAAAACACTTTTCTAGTTTTTACTTATTTGATGACTGATTGTCCAATTCTCACTGTGTCTAACTTAAATAGATGGAAAACCGAAAAGAAACCTTGTAAAAATCGGCAATTGCGGGGGTGGCTTTAATGAGGTTTCCTCTCGGTTTTCCACCATAATAGGGCAAGGAACAGTGTGAAGTGGACAATCCGTCCAGGTAACCTTTCAATGGATATAGCATAGGGGTTATTGCAGCCCGGAGTATCGCTTTAAATAATTTTTAATTCACAGTCCCTTTGCAAATGTGAATTCCAAGACTCTAAAAGAATACCAGTGAATCAATGGATCGACAGAGCTCCTTGCCTCAATGCAATGTTTACCGCCTGTGTTTTCACAACATTATTCAATTTGTGGCCAATCTTGTCCAATTGATTTAAAAATATGGATGCATGGCTCAATCAGCAATGAATGCATTTCTAACTTATGTTGAGGAAATTTTTATTATGCAAGCAGCAAGTTGCAACCATACATTTCATGTAGATTACACCACTTTTCTCTGTGAGCTCTCTGGCTAAGGGCAGCTTGTTTGAAGTGTAGCAATGTGGAATTTACTTAGCACTAGAGGAAGATTAAATTTCCAACATTATGAAAACACTTTTAGACTTTACATCTTGGTTGTGCTGGTGTCCATCATTGTTGGAATACACCCCCATTATATAAGTGAAATATCCTCAAGCATCCATCAAGCATACCCAGGTAACCCTCAACATCCATGTACGTATAAGCACCAAGTGTCATACTGAAGTAAGCAAGAACTTCCGTGTAAGTTACTTCTATGTTATTATGATAACAAGGAGGTTGGACACTAACCTTCAGCTTGACACGATGGGCTCATTTCGGAATTCCGAACATAATATGTGGTATATTCTGAGAGAAAATGAACTACGCTGTCAACATTTACGTAAATGGTTTCCTTTTTTAAACCGCTCTTACATGTGTACCGAAAGGATATCTTTGGCAATTACATGTATGTAATTAATTTAATTTATTACATGTATGTAATTAATTTCATTAATGACCTAATAGATCTTGCAGACACTAATATGTACATGCTTAACTTAAAATAAACTCCTATCACAACACTATCACAATACTGAATAGTATTGGCTGTAATGTATTGCAATAGTGTCTGACCGTGCCTATTGCAATAGTAGGCCCATCCTTTAGTGTTGCAGACTTTCACAATAGGCAAATAAAAGGTAAACAAATTAGCACTGCTAGTTATGGTTTTTTTCTTTTCTTAATTTCTATTCAGTATAAATCATTATTTTATGATAATGTACTATTATACTAGTTACACTAGTAAGGAATAATAAAGTATTAATGATGTTTTAGGAATGGTATAAACTTTCAAAGCATGTGAATATTCTTCTTTGAACATTAATTTAATTTTTTATGTTAACCTGGAGGTTTATTTTATTTTTTAAACAACTGAAGTAGACTTAGAAAAAAAAAAAAACTAGTTATACCCCCGCTACGAAGTAGTTGGGGGGGGGGGGGGTATATAGCTCTCCGGAGGATATCTCGATAACCATTCAATATTTTTTTACCAAACTTTATATTTGCTTCAATCAGGTACTAAGGTTGTGCCTTTTGCTATTTTTGCATTTCTCCAGAACATAGCTAATTTGCATATTGCAATGTTAAAGGTCAAATGTTAATATGTACAATATGTTTGGTTTCCGGAGTCTATCTAGAGAACCGTTCAATATTTTTTGGATTAAATGCTAAAGTTCCATTTAGCATTATACTACATGTACTTGGTTGATAGGAGGTTTGCCCTTATACAAAAATATATTGGCGTGGGTATGTGAGCTGTGCTCACTTCTGCTCTAGTTCTTCATCAATATTGATTCTCGAATGATTACATTTCCTAGTGCACCCCATGGTGTTAAGGTCAGTTTTATTTTGACACATAAACTGGCTTTGCAAAATAAAGCATTACCTATAACTCAAAACAATATGAAATAGTTTAAAAACTAAAAAAAATATAAATATATATATTTATAATGTATATTGTTTTAGATTAAATATTTTATAGTAAATAAGATATTTTGATACTAACTTTGTCTCTGTTTTGTTGCAGAATTCAATTATAACAACTTTTTCAATTGGTTGAAGTTGATCATGCCCTATACAATATGGTTAGGCTCCATCTCTCTGGGATATGAAATATTTATATCTATTCTCAGGTAGGTTCACCTTTATATCAGAGTGCCAGTTACAAAGTAGTCATGCCATATTAAGGTAGTGTTTTCAGGTATATTTGTGGTGTGCGCTGTGGAGGAGAATCACATCCTAAGTGAAAGTGAAATATCTCTATCAGTGTTTCACTGTCAGTTAAGTATCTGACTGTCAACAAAATATCTTACTATCAGTATCTCTCAGTGAAGTATCTCCCTTTCAGTGGAGTATCTCCCTTTCAGTGGAGTATCTCCCTTTCAGTGGAGTATCTCTGTCAGTGAAGTATCTCTCAGAGAAGTATCTCGCTGTCAGTAAAGTATCTCAGCCAGAGAAGTATCTCGCTGTCAGTAAAGTATCTCCATCAGTGAAGTATCTCACTATCAGTATCTCTGTCAGTGAAGTATCTCCCTTTCAGTGGAGTATCTCTGTCAGTGAAGTATCTCTCAGAGAAGTATCTCGCGGTCAGTCAAGTATCTCTGTTAGTGAAGTATCTCACTATTGGTATCTCGCTGTATTTCTCTGTTATTGGTGAAATATCTTGCTGTCATGGAAGTATTTTGCTGTAAGTGAAGTATCTTTCTGTCAGTGAAATTCAACACCAATCAGTCAATCATAGAATATATTCCTATAAGATAAACATATAAAACATGAGATAGTTTATAGGTTTTAATCAATCAACATCACTGAACCAGTGTGATTCATTTTTATAAATATATTATAAATATGTAAATATAGCCTCACTTCTTACTGATGAAGTCAAGGTTTTATGAAGTGCTAATATTGTTTCTTTTTCCGTTAGGTCTTTGGTTGAAGAAAAAGGTACAATGAAGAAAGTTCTCTCCCTGTTAAAAGTGGTTTTGTTCGGGAGTGCTGCCTGTGGGGTGTTTGCCATCAGTTTGGTATGTTCAATTGTTAATTTAATCTGCCAGGCCACATTGTGTATTGTTAGTGTAGTAGGGATGCAATACCTCTACTGGTTTCGCAGTCAAACAATCTCTTGTGTGGGACCAATGAAACATAGTAGTTTATCAGCTGATTATTGTATGAATTTTGTTCCCATGCCTGTACTGGTGATATCAGTCCAGCAATAAGTATGACCTCAACAAACCATTAACAAGGTTATAAATGTCTGCTAAATGTAATTAATCAATGCTCGTAATAATGACGCCCTCTGGCTGAGGACAGTATGTTTCAAGGATAGACATGCTGCTTTACTTAGCATTGAATGAACATTAAATTTCCACCATTTCATGGTTTTGTGAGTGTGGCCTGTACTACTGATGTTCCTCATATAGGTGAAATATCCTTGGGCACCTATTAAACTATAATCAGTCGTTATATTGATGTATAGATTATTATGTGTTTTTGTTATCTATGTCTAGGTGCCACATACAGTAATAGATAAGGTTCCCACAGCAAATATCTGGCCTCAAGTGAAATCCGTTCATGCTAAAACTAGACCTTTTCATTTCGTGAATCCTTATGGACTCTTTCGAAGGTAGAAATTGAGTGTTTCCAGCATGACTTGGTGTTTGGGGTAAATCTGTAAGGTTGTAGTACACTAGCACTGTTTGACTAATCCTGGGGTATCTTTGGACAACATACAGCTACTTACAAATACTAATGCTCAATATGTATTCAGCTTTATAATTTAACTAACATCTTTCCTTCCAATCACATTTTTGATATTTAATCATCTTAGTTAAGATTATTTAGGATTTCCAAACCAAACATTTTCTTTTTCAAACTCATTCGGTGTCTAATACAGGGAACAGCACAAGTCAGTCACAAAAACTCTGTCAACCATATATTCCAAAGAATTTCTGATTTGTAGTCATTTGACTCATAAAGTAGGTTGCAATGATAACCTGTTTCATGTTGACTCATACCATTTTTAACGATCAACATTATAGTTAAAAGACTTATTATACATGTTAACAAACTGATGAAAATAGAAATATTGTTCAGAGGCCATCAAACATCCTGAAGAAGGCTGCGACATGTCTCAGTGCCACTTTAGTGGAATGACTGTAAGTGCAGAATTAAATGCCATAGGTTAACCACAAACAAGCAGAACATTCTGAAGGTGCTCCAGGGTGTGTTCTCTCATGCATGTAATTTGATGTTTTTGGTTTGCTTATTTTCTGTGTGTGATTATCTTCCCTTGATAGTATCTCCTGTATTGTCCACTAGGTGTCTCTGTGTGTCATTGAAGAGGAGTCTTACTGGAGTTTACCTGTAGCTTTAAGACATTGGAATAAGAAAGTAGAACGATTTGAAATCACAAGCTCTTATGGTCTCTTCAGAGTGTAAGATGAGATTTTTATTCAACAACAGATTATACAAATATAACCTTTGTTAAAGTAATTTAGATAAAGCCTTTGGCTGTGCAGATCATGTTTTTAGAATTGCAAGAACCACTGGCCGACTAAAATAGTCCAGCTATGTCATCTGGTTAATGCTCTGCCATGACAAATAACTGAAAGTATATTAACTTGAATGGTCTACCTGTCCTTGGAGTTCAATGTGGGACCAGACATATATGCAATGAATTGGAACCAGACCAGGAAGCCTAGTCATATCTGGTCAAATATATTGGGCTTATGTTCAACACGTTATTACTATGAGCTACCCACTGCTATAAGTAGTATGCTGGTTTGTTGAGAAGAAAAAGAAAGAGAAAAATAAAAAGGAAAAAAATGCAAGTTGCACAGAACAACTGAGTACTTAACTCTTCCTGTTCAATTTTGTGTGATTCATCTGGTCTTTTGCTTTGGTACTCATCTCCTAGTTTTGATTTAATTGTATATCTATCATACTGTCATCATTGTTTAACCTTTCATTGTGCATGTTTGGGAAGCTCACTTCTTTAATCTCCATGCGTAATCTGGTTGGGGATTATTCTCTTCACTATCGTCTATTATCTTCTATTCAAGTCTTATTTTGTTTCTGTGTGTGTACATGCATGTATTTCTTTTTAAGATTATGCAATGTTAATCCAAATATATAAATTTAAATTCTAAAATTTTAATGCATCATAACATCTCAAGTGAGTTATATATCTTGTAACTAATTATTTTTATTATATATATATCTTTTGTTCTGAAGGAAATATTGCTGTTTACATGTTGAATAGCTGTTATTTGTCTGGTGTTTAGAATGACAGGAGTTGAGGGTCGACCAGAAGTGGTCATTGAGGGTCGTAACAATCTCAATGAAGAATGGAAAGAATATGAGTTCATGTATAAACCAGGAAATGTATCGAGACCACCCCCCATTGTTGGTATGAACCATTCAAGCCTTATTTTCATTTAACTCCGCGATTTGGAAAATATTTTGTTGTCCACATATTTGTTATTTTATTAATTGAGCAGTGCACACAGAAATTATACATTGAGCCTGGCCATTGCTTACATACATCATTGTTTATTATTATGTGAATAACACTTTTATTTTAAGCGCATTTTAAGTGCAATAAGTAAGTCCCTCATATGCCTTTGATTATGTACTTAAAGCTTTTCACCACTACCCTATAACCCAGGGGCTCATTTCACAAGCAATCAAAGTTTGCGTTGAATTTAACTGTCAGGGTAACTCTATGTCATCAGAACTGGTCGCCATGGTTATTATGCTTTATGTAAGCGAAGACCTCTTTGTGAAATGTGTCTCTTATTTGATGGACTTTGGTTGTTTGAAAAGATAATGAATGTTTCATCCAATTTGACTTGCTGTTGTTGTAGCCCCTCACCAGCCCCGTCTTGACTGGCAGCTTTGGTTTGCTGCACTGGGTAACTACCAAAACAACCCCTGGTTTTTAAATCTCATGTATCGTCTACTGACTGGGCAGAAGGAAGTGTTAGATCTGATCGCCCATAACCCATTCCCTAATGCTCCCCCGAAGTACATGAAAGCTACCTTATACCATTACCACTTTACTAAGGACCATCCTGATTCAGAAGGGTAAGAAACAAACACATACCAATACAGCCCAGAGATTCAGACCGTAAGGGATCACCATGCCCTCGAACTAAGGGCAGTTTGGTTCAAGCATTTTCATACGCTATTTACTTCGCAATGGAGGAATGTCCTTACATCGGTGTTAAACACCAATCAATTAATTTACCTAATTAGTCTGCCAACATCCCCAGTGAGTCTGACAAAGAATAAAGACATCATTGTTCCCCAGGTGTCATCAACTAATACTTTGAAAACCACTGAATAACCTCCAGTGTATCGACAGTTTGATACACTTTATCAAACCATTTCAAATAATTTTCATCAAAACCTTGTAGAATAGCATGTAACATGTTCTTATTATTCCTTGAGCAAGCTTTTAAATGTTGTTTCCCCCAGGTACACCAGTGAGAATTGGTGGACAAGAACAGAGTATGCTGAATACCTACCCGAAATGATTAAAGACGATCCCAACTTTGTGAGTTATTTGAAAAGTGCTAAAATCATACAGGTAAGTTGACTCCAGGTTTATCAATTTTGCAATCAAATTTAAACATCACGGTTTCAAAGATTTCTTCAGGATGAATGATAATTTGACACTTGATGTTGATGATTTCTAACTCTATAAACTAGTGGAGGGTTTAATGCACTCCATTTGTCTATCCATCCATCCAGCACACTGCCATTACCAAAGCATATCTCCAAAACCATTAAGTCTTTTTTTTCACCAAACTTTCATATCGTCACCAAAGTGCCTAAGTCATATTTACTTCTTTTTAAATTAATTGATAAGACCGGTCAGTTGGGCAATTGTCTAATTAATTTCAAACTGATTGAAAGTTAGTGTTTGCAGTTAGCACGTTTACATAAGGTGTCAATCCAGATGCAGAATAGATTTTGGCAAAAATATTAAATTGGTCAAAAACTGACTTACACACTTATTTTAATAGAGTGATGATATGTTTTGTTATCAGGTACATATGTGTTGACTATAACTGCGGTGTGGTCACTTCTAGTCTAGTTTTATGCTCGATTTCTGTTCAAATCTTGGAATCTGATGAAAACTAAATCATATTTATCATTAAACTGCCTGATTCTTCACTTGAAAAACATCTACATATAGTTGGATTTCAAAGAACAATTTGTAGTTTTGCCAATTTCTTTAAAAAATAAATGTATTATTGACAATAAGGTATTGACTAATGGCTGTATCGTTTATTTTCTCTTCACCAGGATAAGCCCAGACGTCAAACTTCGTCTGCTTTTGGATCCGTCCTCCAGTTTATCAGAGCTCAGCTGGGATCCGTTGAGGGATTCACCTTTGTTATGTCCTTGTTTGGATCAGGAATCGTTGTGCAAATTCTCAATTTTATTCTCTTCTAAAACACGATTTTCTAAACTCTAACACTCAAAGATATTTACTTGATTATTAAGATTTTACATGTAGATAATTTAGATAATACGTTAATATCTAGTTTAATTTCGTTTTGGTTGATACTAAGAATTGAATTCTGTACAGGTATTTATATAGAAGGACCCTAACATGTCTAATGCATGCTAACATAATAAAGAATATAATACAGCTGAAGAATATACATATCCAAATGTAGATTGCCCTTTATTAATGTTAAAAGCCCTTTAGCCCTGCATAGTCAGCAGTGGTTTATAATATCATTATAATAATTCATAATAAACAGATCAAAGCATCTAATGCCATTTGAGGATACAGGTCTGACAATAATACAGTATGTCTATCTCAATGTGAGGTTTAGGTGCCTTTTATCACCAACTATAATAATTTAGTTTTACAATTTGGGAATAAGGTTTTGTTTGCAAGTGTGTACATTTTTTGTTAGATGATTCTAAAAGCAACGTTGGTGTTGAGGAAAGAATTATAGAGGAACAAATGTTATTGTTTTTTTAGTAGATTTGATTTACTTTATTTTTACCTAAGTGAATTCGGACTGTCTTGTCCCTCTTAATAATACCACCTGATTTTTATTTCCTACTGAAATGATCTGTACATTTCAATAAAGTACAGTTCTACTGATTTTGAAACTCTTGCTAAACTTGGGTTTTAGCAAATCCTTGGATGGATAAGTTACAAATAGATTTGTTATGTAGAGAAGAAGTTTGTGTTCATGTTTAGTATCTTATAAAGGAGAAGTGTGTATGTTGATGGAACCACCGTTATGATTTGTGTAAAGGCAGCTTGTAGAATAGAGATCTGTTATAATAAGTGTGACCAGTTGGTCTGGCACAAGCTTACCGCTGTGTGTCGGTAAATCAGTCATTAATAATAATGACCTTCTAATGCGGATTTTAGTCTTCTGAAACTAAAATGTTAATCTAGGTAGTTTTAGGCCTAAAGTGTAATGCTTTGGCATTGTGAAATTAGTAGTTGTTGTTATTGAAGTTTTGATCTGAACACGTTAATAAATCTTTAAAAACATCTCTGCCTGGACTAAATAAACCATTCAGGCAGAGTGACCCAGTCTGTTCTGTTTTAACCAAATATATCAGAATAAGTTTGCATGCTTATTATTAGTCCTCTGGCTAAAGGGTAGTGTGTTCCAAGCCTAGTTATACAAAGCTGGCATGCCAACCTATCAGTAAAATAACCTTAAGTGTGGCGTCAAACATGCAATCAATTATTTTTAAATGCAGTTTTTGTTAAAGCTTGATTGGTGCCTGTTCTGATAATATTTGTTTTCATGTAAAATCTGTAAATTCCAGTGTCCTATAAGCTTGCTACTGACGGTGAAACCTATGTGCACTGAATATTCTAGAACTCTTGGGTGCACTGGTTCATACAAAAAGGGCTAGTAAAGCTGGTGGGGACAGCGGGTGCTCTTTCATCTGGCCAGTAAAGTCATTTATAAATAGTTGAGATTTATCTTTAATATGTTTTATTAAATTTCATTCTGTTTTGTTCTCCTTGTTGTAAAATATTACTTTTTTAAAATTCTCTGATCTCAATTTTATATTGTAGAGTAGTTGTAACATGGTGCTGGATGTATGTAATTTTCTTTGATTTTTACTGTTAGTCACCATGACGACCAGTCACCTTGAATTCTGATCGTGTAGCACATTTTGGGTGCCATTCAGGCATAATAGGTTTTGACATTTGTTATCTTTACAGAATATAGTTGTATTCATTTATTGTGTGGTCTAGATAATCTGTTTAGCCATTAGTGAGCCAATTGCAAAAAACCTACATGCTCAAACAAACATTGAGCATGTTATAACATATCTCTCTGCTCAACCAATCAGTGAGCAAGTTATAAAAGATTTATGTGAGCGAATTATAAAATGGCTTGTTGCTCAAGCAAATCAGTGAGGAGATAAAAAATTGTCTTCATGCTCAGCCGATCCTTGAGCAGGTAACAAAATACATTCTTGCTTAGACACAATAAACAAAATCCTTGGCAGAGAAACTTCTGCTAGAAGGGTGAAAAGCACAATTATTTCTTATGTTAACATAGTTTGTATGACTATAGGATTGGTTTTATCAAGATTTTTGGAGATTTCTTTATGGATGACTCTAAACAAAATGGATGTCGATCAGGAGTATATATTTGTCTTCTCTTTTTAATATATTTTTATATTGCTTTTGTTTTAAGTTGAATGTCTTCCAGATGTTAAAATACTCTTAACTTGGTCGTTCACCAAAGAACCTTTGCCATTAAATGTTGTTTGCCTGATTTCAGCAGACAATACCAATGTAATGATGGTGTTTTTAGTCCTGCATCTTAGACAATAGGTGGAATGTTGTTGCACATTTTTAATATGTGGTGTTTGTTTTAACTCACACTATTTTTATATCCACCATAGTAGCTTCCTAGTTTTATTGTGTATGAAGTTTGCTAGTGTATGTATTGTAGGTGTCTACTCTACTGTGGCATTGTTAATGAATTTATGGAATGTTGCAGAAGACATTCACTGATGCTGTAGTGTTAAGTCTCCCTGTCCTACGATGAAATTATGTGGTATATTTCATTTACTAGTATATTCCTATACATCGGGCTGTCCCTCATTTCAAATCCATGTTATCACTATTATTCATTGTTTAACATGAATTTAAAAAGACTCAAGTGGTGTTAAATATCGTGTCACTCCTGAAGGAAAGAAAGTAACAAAAAAAATTTAAAAACTGATGAAAATAAAATGAACTTGGCAGCATTCTATCTTATTTACTAACCTGTATGTTTGTAATGTATGTTCCTTTTCTATCAGTGCTTGTCTCAACAACTCACTGCCAGTAGAAATCCTGTATATGTAGAAACTCTTGTGAAAATGCAATAAACCTCCTTTCTTCTGAACCTATCTAGTGTTACATGTATTTGTCTGTATGGACTCAATTGAGCAGATGTCTGTATGGGTAACGTGCAGACAAATGACAGAAATTGAATGGTCAGTAGTTTACAATTACATTTTGACATGCGATATTCTTATATGGTTCATTTTACGGTAAAATTTTCTATCTGACTTATTCAACAGGCTATTGATATACCTGGTATATAAATATAGTCGGTGAGCCTGAAACTATATGGTTATACATTTCCGTGTATTGCAAAACATTCACTCACCACAATCTCAATAAAAAATAGCTTTTTGTACTTGTAGCATAAATGCTATTTGACCATTTTTGATGTGATCATGTTCTTTATCGAGTAATGTGGTAACATTTTATAACTATTTATGTAGTGCGGTGCTCTTGGCCTTCAAAGGGTTCTTCAGCCTTCTTATTCAGTATGTGGTATGGGTGGGTGGTACCTTATACATAATGAAATAAGGTAAAACTACTATATACAGAGCTTCTTCACACCCCTGAACAAGAATAGTTTTTACTAACGATGTAGTGGGGAGCAGGTGAGTAAGCCGTGACCAGCACTACTCTACTGAATAAGAATAGGACTGTGAGAAGTAGTGAGCGGAGCTTGTGATGACATAACGTGGCATGTCACAGGTTTGATGTCAAGACTGTGTTCTGGGAGTTTATTCAGTTGGTCTAAGAAGGATATGTGATGCAGGTCTTAAATACTACCCCGTTAATCGAGGTCTTGAGTCGGTGGTTTCAAAATTGTATGTTTTGTGGGTCAGTCCGTCCTGTAAGATATGACAGGAGTTTCAGTGTTTAGGGTTAGGTTAGTTTTAGGGTTAGGTTTAGTATTAACCCTAACCCAGGGTACCACACTACATAAAGAGAAAGATGAAGGATTGACAGGTGGGACTGTTCGGACATGTTCTGCACTGGGTCTCACATAATCTTGCAAGAGGTCATGATACATGTATGTGAAGATATGTATGTGGGGTTGATGTGGAGGTAATGCAGTGCAATGCACACTCAACCGGAGTGGATTTAATGCTAATTGTAGGGGTTTAAACCTGATGTGTTAATTCCTTTTAATGCCTGATTGCGCTATCAACATGTTTTCATGCAAATGCCTCGAGCAACAGTAACTCCTTGAGGCATGCAGTAAAGTCACAACAGTGGAAGTAGCAGTTATCTCCCTTAGCTATGCATAACCAACATGGCTGACAAACCATCCTGACCACTGGTTGATGCTCTTTTATCAGATAATAAGGCAGGGATCCGGACTACATGAAAAGGAAGGGAATTGTAGTGGGGGATGGGATCAAGGTGAGCGATTTCCCATGATGCTCTGCGTGTGGCCATGTTGCCAGATTGGGTGATGTGGAGTGCAACATGTACTCTGAAACCTAAGTGTGTCAAGCCAATATCAGAATGAAGTGATTCAAACTGGTTTCAACCAGACAACTAAACAGTATTGGTGAAACCATTACTCCAGATTAAAAGTACCCCAGACAAAGAAACAGTATTGGTGAAACAGTTAGGCCTACTCCAGAGTAGCAGTATCCCAGACAAAGAAACAGTATTGGTGAATCAACAGTTACTCGAGACAAACAAATAGTATTGGTGAATCAACAAGTACTCCAGAGTAATAGTACCCCAGACAAAGAAACAGTATTGGTGAATCAACAGTTACTCGAGAGTAATAGTACCTCAGACAAACCAAGTGTTGGTGAATCAACAGTTACTCCAGAGTAAAAGTACCTCAGACAAACAAACAGTATTGGTGTTTTGTTTGTTTGATTGGGGTTTAATGTCGTACTCAAGGGTATTTCACTTTTATGAAAACGGATTGTCCACTTCACACTGTTCCTTGCTCTATTATGGTGGAAAACCGGGAGGAAACCTAGTAAAAACCACCCCCACGATTGCCGGAACCACATCTTGTGACTCACTCTACCCAAGGGTCGACAGACGGACTCGATCCTGAGAATGGTACATCGAAGTAGGCTTTAGAAAGTTCGCTCGCTAATCACTTAGCCACAGCAGCATTATTGATGAAACATCTACTCCAGAGTAAAAGTACCCCAGACAAACAGTACTGGTGAAACAATTACTCCAGAGTACCCAGGACAAAGGAACAGCATTGGTGAAACAGTTACTCCAGAGTAAAAGTACCCCAGACAAACAGTAATGGTGAAACTTCAGCATAAAAGTCAAACACATCAAACAAACCTGCACCTCAGTACGATCATTGTAAATTGTAAAGTTCAATCAAGTCTCTCCAACAAAATGTTTTAAATTATTGTGAACAATGTCTGCACCAATGCAACAATTCGTATATCAAAACAGACACAAAACACTTAAGTACAGGTGAACAAAATATTATCTGACTTGATCACAAGATATTTAATCATTTTATTTAGTCACAAATAAATATAAAAATATAAAGGAGTTGCTAAAAATATAAAGCCTATTAAACATGTAGATGGATTTGATAAAACAAGGATTCATATGGTAAGGGTTCTGCTTAAACAGGCAGGGTTATACTGTACAAAAAAATTGAGGTTTATGTGCAGGCAATGTGTGACTGATTTGGTGTTGGATGTCATGAAGATATATCATGTAGTCCAACAGCAGGTACAAACTGTCAAGTACCCTACTTTGATATGCATGTGAAGGGGACAGAATACACAAAAAACAATCTCCTCTGCTTCACGCATGGAATTATACATACATGTACTAAGGTATAAACTTTCAAGCTGGACTTCAGATAATACTAAATGCA
>JAVFBX010191214.1:0-13393 GCA_034783855.1 Mopalia kennerleyi
TGTATATATAATTATTTGTTTAACTGTTTTGAGGACCTCAGGGTAGATCAGCCTTTGTGCTGACTGAGTGTTTATTATGTAAACTGTTATCCTCACTAAATAAAGTTTTATTATTATTATTATATAGGCTCTGTTGGATTATCTTTTTTGTTAACTTCAGAGATTGTGACATGGTTTTAACAAGGTTCCCAATCTGTTTTTCACCAACTATCTATAAAGTCAATATATAATTGAAACTACCTTTAGTACCATGTTGAACATCAATAAATCTGTTAGACATTGGTCCGTCATGATTTCCCAAGTTAGTGGACATAAAACAAAGCCGTTAAATACATCTTTCTTTTATTGGCTTAAATGTACTAGGTACACTAACAAAGGCTTAGCCGCTATATAGGGGAAAAATCCTTCATCACCGAAAATCAATCAGATGCAGTGTTGAACGTTAGAGAGCAAATAGTGTATTATATTGATGACACTTTAATCTCCACACATTCTAGTGTATCTGCCTGATGTGTCGTGTTCTTAAACCGGCCACAGAAATCAATGTGTAATCCCCTTATCTTCGTTTAATTGTTTAGAGCAAGCGTTGCCTAGCAAGCTCGTGCTGTGCTGGGATTTGTGAACGGCTGAAGATTGCCTAAACCATAGTATCGATTCTCAACAGTGGCGATTAATGTCATTAGTCCCTAGATAAAGACATAGAAAAAAACAAAGATTCTAAGAAAAGGAACTCATTGTAAATCCAGTCTAACGGTAAATGTCATAACTATTGCAATCATCAGGGCCAATTGAATTCATTGCATTTATTACATGTAAACTGTTTATATATGAGAAAAAAAGCCTGTACATGTACATCTATTTTAGTTTCAAATTTTGAAGAAATATTTTGTTGCAAAGAAAATGTTAGATAATTATAATATTTTTCTATTTGCAGAGCATGATTGTTGACCAGACAATAGAGAAGGTTTCATTTTGTGCGCCAGATCGCAGCTTGGAGAAAGGATTTGCCTATATTTGTCGAGACGGCACAACAAGACGCTGGATGTGCCATGGGTTTATGGCCGTCAAAGAATCCGTAAGTGTCAGTAGATTTTTCTAATTTTAACCCCGCTGATGATGCAGAGTTTTAGCCCTGAAGGAAGCATGCACCCTTATTTGTTGTTATGGCCTCAACAGATTTTTGCACCGTGGCAAACTGTATAAAAAAATTTTACTTTCATAAAACAGGTTTGTTTGGGATTTATTTGTTACTGTTCCTTTCAGTTCAGTCTTGTTTGTTCCATTTTCTTACCTAACATTTGTGCTGTGGATAATATCCTCAATAACTCAAGTCCTAGTCATCAATGTAAAAATCATGAAGTCGGTCTGGCCATCAAGTTTTGTACCCTTTTCGGCAAACAATGAAAAAAAAGTGGAAATTTTATCATTGTAAAGTTATAAATCTGACTTTAACAATGTGTACTTTTGTTTAATTTAAATTTGACGAAATCTAATCGTATCCCTTAAGCATGGTTTAGTACATGTCAGTCCTACTTTTCTGCGAGGCAACATGGAACTTCATCTGATTATTCTACTGTACATGATATACTATTTGCTTGGTCTTTGTTACATAGAATACAAAGAAGCTTTCCTTGGGGTGCATGCTTCTTTATTATATAACACTCATCATTTTCACCTTTTGCACTAACCCTCACATTTTGCCTATTTTATTTGTTCTGCAACGTTACTTATAATATTTGCTTTTCCTGTTCACTGTTTTTACTTTAATAGCACTGGAGGAAGATCAACTTTACAACATTATCAAAACACTTCATATCTTGACCGTGCTAGTGTCAGTTATTCATGGTGGAATAAACCACTGTCATATAATTGAAATATCTGTAAGCATGGTGTAAAGCACCAGTCAATCATACAGGTGAAAAATAGCCTTAAGCATGGTGTAAAACACCAATCAATTAATCAATCATTGTTAGTTAGGCTAGTTCAAAATAAGATGTCTTTCATTGTGTTTGTTTTAACACTTGGGATATATTGAGTATTTTGTTGCCGCCGTGATAGTTACACGTATGTCATGGTGACTCACGGTGAGGGTTTAACTAGACAATTGTTTAATCACTTTCATATTTTCTTAATGAGGCTTTTGCCAAGAGCAGTGTATTTTGAACATAGTCACACTGTTTGGAAAATAAGTTTTCCAACAGAATGAAAAAGGTAACATTTCTTGATTTTGTCAGTAGTTTTTAGTGTTTCGGAATATTATCTTCAAATAATTGAAATATACTTGAGCATGGGGTTAGATACCAATCAATTGTATAATAATAACATTAATAAGTAAGGCTTTAAGATTTTTGACTTACATTGGTCTTGCCTTTTTGTTTTTGGTCAATACTGTTTACAATTTTGCAGTATGCACATCAGAAAAACAGTAAACTCAATAAATCAAAAGAACAAACAAATTAAAGTGAAACAGATGTGACCAGTCTTGGGACCCGTAGTTGACCTCAGATATATGATAAACTAGGGGCCCGCGGCTGTGGCTTACTGGTTAGCAAGTGTGCTGACCAATTCTACTCCTATGTACTGTTCAAAAGATCCATCTGTTGACCCTCAGGTATATGAGGGAGTCACAAAATGTGGCTCTGGCAATTGCGGGGTCGGGTTTTACAAGGTTTGCTTCCGGTGTTCCACCACAATTAAGCAAGGAACAGTGAGAAGTGGATAATCCATCGTCATATAAGTGAAATACCCTTGAGTATGACGTTGAACCCCAATCAAACAAGCAAATAAATATATGTAGGCATCGATGCCGCGGCGGTTTCCTTAATCTAATGACCGGGCATCATGTTAACAAACAAATGAAAACATCATTCAACTAAATCTATTTTTCTCCATTTAAGTGTACCGAAGATGATTTATTGTTTTGTCAGTTTCTAATTGATAACTCCTAACATATATTTATTAAAGTCTACATAGAGCTAAAAATGAAAAAAATCTGTTGTCATATAAATGAAAATACCCTTGAGAACAACGTTAAACGACTAACAAAAAAATACTAACTATTCCTGAGTACTGTGTCTAGGCCAACCAACCAACCACTGAATCAGTGTTTGACACTGATCGTGATATCATAAGCACCAGTTTGTCCATACAAACTGTTCTCTCACGACTAGAAACTTTTATCATTTAATTGCGATAGCCTATGCTATTAAAACACCATAATCACCCCAAAAATCAATGAACAATTGTTAATATTTTACCTCTAAATCTCTGTTCCTTTGTATTCATATCCCTGCTTTACAACAGCTAATTATATGCACAATCAATACAATGTAACTTAGATTTAAAGAATTTTTGTTTTTGTCATTTCGGAAACATTCAACAGTAACTTTAATAGCAATGCTAATGTTTCATTTCGAAAGAGATTTGCTGTTTCTGTTTTTCTTTCTTTTTTGTTAAGCACTTAATATGTGAAGAAAAAAATGTACCTTTTAACAAATAAAACGCTTTGTATATTCGACTATTCATTTCTATATTTCTTGAAGCTTTTGCAGAAAATAAGTATATTTTTAAAGCTAGCAGACTAACATTGGTTATTATCTGTCAGCAGACTTATCTATAAGGTAAGAATGAGATTTTGATTGGATTTTGGGTTTCATTACGGAGCTCACAGATAATTGAGGGGAAGACACTAACAGAGTAACCAGACACAGAAGGGAGGCCCCTTAGACCCCTCAGACTTTTATTCTTGCTGTAGACCAATAGTAGGCTCTATGAGAGAGGTTTACACATTATATTCCTTACACCGTACAAGGTTTTAATATTCCTCGACAATCATACCAACAAAACCGATGCTTCGTTGGTTACAGTAACATGTATATATGTTCATAATAATTGAGAATGCAGGTATAGTAATCTTCACCACTGCAGTACAGGAGGTTCGAATGAGCTTCCTGTTGGCCTGAGGGTCTCAGAGCCAAGAGGCAACATAAAGCCAATCTGTTGATGATGCGTCCTGTCATTGTTCTTCACCGATTGAACTGGCACGTCATATGAATGATATAACCTTATAAGTACTAGGTAAAACTCCAATCAATTCAATCATAGGAATTTCTTTCACCCTATAGGCTGTCCCGCGGTTATCGAAGTCAATTACCTTATGTACGGTGTGTTACCCCAATCAAATAAATTGTGGGTGATTTCCTTCACCCATTAGACTGGTATATACGTCAAGAACCTTACATGCAGCATGTTGGCAAACCAGTTATGTTTGTTAACTAGGGACAAAGCAGCCAGTAATGACCCTAAAGCAAGACACAGATCCTCCCGGATACTAGGTTTTTTTGGAAATTGACTGAGATTGGGTGGAAACTGAAGTGGACAATCTGTCGTCCTATAATAAGTGAAATACCCTTGAGTGTGATGTTAAACCCCAAACAAACAAACAATAAATTAAAAGGTACCATGAAGTATATGAGTGAGTCACAAGGTATGGCTCCAGCAATCACAGGGGTGGTTTTTACGAAGTTTCCTTCGGTTTTTCCACCGTAATTAAGCAAGGACCATGTGAAGGGGACAATCCGTCATATAATAAGTGAAATACCCTTGAGTACGACGTTAAAAGCGCCAACATCACACAATTTTGTGATGACAGAGGACGACTGTTCAAAGATTAAATAACCTCCCTTGGCAATTTGTTTGAACTATTTCATACTGTCTTTAGCACTGGAGTAACACTAATTTTTCCAGCAGAGCAACCCAGGGTAATATTATTATGGCTATACTTTTTGACCTCCTCTTCATATAAGTTCAAAACATCTGAGCACTTAAACAACTTCATATCCCTGCCGTATTCTTTGATTTTAACATTAATTTGACCTAGGTTCTTTTCTATGTTTTACTGTGAGTGAATCCCCAATGCTTGTAGTATATTTAGCTATTTATAGCGTAATGCATGATATCATATGTTAATGATGTTCTGTGTTGTACCAATAATGTGTCAAGGAGTGTCCAGTTGCTTAATTTTTTTATTGCTGAAAAACTACACATGATTTGGACTCTTAGATGATATCTGCACTGCTGTTTGAACGGGTTTTCATTTTCTTGTAATGCATTACAGAATATTTATCAGTTATTTTAAGCTTGAAACAAGGTGTGGCAATATGGTGGGAGTCTCTTCTGGAGTTGTGTCCCTTGATCTGGTTACTGCAACATCGTTTTCAATCAATAAACTCCACACACTATATGCTGTTTGAAATTATGCTGTAAACTTCATTTAAATAGTTAACCTAGGTGTATTTATATAAATTGGCATTGACCCTTTCATAATAGTGTTAGAACTGCAATTCATTGGAAGATATTTACCAGGTGATGTACCAAAATATCCACATGTAATATTTTGTGTGTATATACTCCGTAGAATGACACATATAAGGGATATATGTTCTAGGAATACGCTTATTTGTAAAATGGTATAATTTTTTTTTCAGTATGGTCTATAGTACTAAATGAGCATTTAGTATAATTTTTTTTCTATGAACGGTACATTAATGTTTACGTATTTGTTTGTAAACAGGGTGAGCGCCTTAGCCATGCTGTGGGCTGTGCCTTCGCTATATGTCTGGAAAGAAAACAGAAACGAGATAAGGTGTCCGAGGTGACTGTAACCTACAACCCAGAGAGAACAAGTTTTGCTAGAACTGGGTCCTTCAGGCAGACCACAATGACAGAGAGGATAGCCGACCCACAAAGTGCTATTATAGCAGGTACAGGTACTAAACTATATGGTGTAGGTGCATAATAAAAATGTTTTTAACCCTTTCACCGCTGGACTGTATACTATGAATATATGTATTCCTTGCTGGGCTTATTGGTGTGAGAAACTTTGACGTTAAAATACAGTAGCGTGGGGACTTCCCTTCTTGTTTTAGGAACTTGTTTGATCAATTTTTACATCCGCTGCTGATCAGCATACATTAGCACATAATGGAAGTTTGTCTATGATGCCGATCAGCGAACACCAGCGGCGAAAAGGTTAATTCATCATTATGAAATTTCCGCTTGAAACTGAGTGTAAATGAATTCATTGCCCTTAAAGCTGTGATAGTGCACTGAATAGATTAATCTTTATTTTCAGAACCACCTGCTGTCCCTGCGACGAAATCTGATAATCCGTTTGCTGTCCAACGACCACATGCTTCGGCTACAGCGCTTCAACGGCAGGGCTCTTTTAGAGGATTTTCCAAACTGCAGGAGGCCTCTTCACCCTTTAAACGGACCTTATCTCTGAGACTCAGTGACCTTCCTTCAACACTCCAGCGACAAAATGCTATTCTCGAGTCACCCGACAGAGCACCAGGGGGAGGTAAGCTACCCAGTCAGCGCTAGATTATTGTAACATGACCCTGACTTGTACAATCAGTGTTCTGGGCTGGCAGATTTAAACATTGTCTCTTCTCACCCTTCAAGTTAGCTCAGTTAGGCCTTGGAGTGATATGCAGTAATTTGAGTGCAATTATCAGAAATATGGCGCAAAACTCAAATCAAATGTACATTTCTATTGTTACCACTTAAGTCGTAGTTTCCTTAAACTATAGAGCTGAGATGCCAAAATGTAAAGGAAATAAAGTAAAGAACAATTATTTGAAGAGAGATTTTAACCTTGGCTTCCAACATTCCGTTGTAATTTCAGGTCTATAGTTCTAATCAAACTGTTCAACAGGGAATATTTTACAAGATATAAGCCTTGGCTTCCAACCTTCCGTTGTGTCAGATTGTAGGCCTGTATAGGTATAATTAAATTATTCAACAGGTTATATTTTACAAGATTTGAGTATTATCTTATCTATAAACATTCATGGGGTGTTTATGTATTTGTTGTAGTTGGAAGCCCAATCCAAGAAGTGTCTCCTTCCCATGAACAACAGAGTCAGGACAGTATCTCACAGATGTGTCAGCAGTTGACGCGTGGACTGAGCGCACTCTCCACAGACGATCCTTTCGCTGCAGCCCCACAAGGCTCTGCCTCCTCCGTCAACTCTTCTCGTCTCTATAGCCCCAACCATACAGCCACTCCCTCTTATCATCAACAAAGGCAACCCAACACACAAGGTCAGTACTTAATTCTCTTATATCTTAAGACTTTCCTAAATCACCTCAAATTCGTCCATAAAATTACTATTTTGGAATCGATTTAAAAGACTTGGAAATTGTGTCGGAGAGGCAGAGGATGAACTGTTCAGTTAGAAAGCATCAACATTTGTCCGAAAACATAAATTTGTTCAATGACGAGCTGTTACATTGTTACAACAAGCAAAAAAGTGAGGATTTGTCATGGACGAAATTTGAGGTGATTTAGGGTAACCACTCAGAGGTTTAGGTATTAACTCCCAGTTAATCCTATCAGCTTGGATAAGAGTTTATAGCAAAATGTTTACATTGCTGGTACATGTATGTCTTGATTTATTTAAATGCAGGCAGTGTACATGTACTCGTTTATGACCTGTCATTATCTTCATAAAGTGTAAATGCCTTAATATTTTGTTAACATTCAATTAAAATTACTGTAGTAAAATGACAAGATACTTGGTTCTGGTTTTCTCTCAATAATCATATGTTTATAAATTCAAGCTCTCTGGCTAAGGGCAATTTGTTTGAATTGTAACAATACTGTCTTTTATTAGCACTGGAGTAAAATTAACTTTCCAACATTATGGATACGCTTCACATTTTGGTTGTGCTAATGTCTGTCACTTTTCATTTGAATACCGCCGTAATATAAGTGAAAGACCCTTACACATGGCATAAAACACCAATCAATCATTTATCCAAAAGACAAATGAATAAATAGAACAGTATTTTATTTGTGTTTTGTTCTAATTTGTACCTGATTGATTCGATTTCTTTTTCTCAGGTCACATGGCTGCTCGAGGTGTGCCACAAAATTACACATCACCTGTCCGCAACACCAACCCTTGGGCACAAAACGCCCCGACGACTACTTCCACGGCACAGGTGTCGCATGCTGATTTCTGGTTGCAGTCAACAACCTCCCCACAATCCTCGACAAATCCTTTTGCATCGCGGCCTGGTGTTGGACAGGTCCCCGGCAGTGTTAATGGGACCTCACATTATCCCGGCTATAATCGCAATATGTCGACGGGTGGAAATCCTCCTGTTCCGCAGAGAACAAACTATAGCCATGTACAGCATACTCGAAGCCATTCCATTGATACAAGTGAGTTAGCCATGCCAGGCTGGGAAGGACAGACACAGCGACCAACACTGCTTCAGATGGCAAATCAGAGGAGTTTTCAGCACAATGGAACAGCATTATCAAGGCAACACCATGTAACAAGCCCCTCCCAACAGCAGGGGGGTGTGGATCCATTCGATGTCGCTTGGGCAGCCAAATCAGCCAACAGACAAAATACTAACCCTTTCAGTAATGCTAAAAACGTGAAAACATTTGAAGTACAGTTATGATTGCGTTTATCTCTTAAAATGTGTCTAGTGTTTGTGATTTCATGTGAAGCACTAGTAGCCTGATTTATACTGTCTGGTTCCAGGGTGATTCGTGTTTTATGGGAGTAGTGCCCTGGTGGCAGTTCACTTTCTTGGCAGTCTTTAACTTCCTTTGGGGAGAAAGTTAACGCCCCTTCTGATCAATCTTCACCAGATGTGCTTCGTGATCAAATCTATGTAAGAAAAAATTGGGCTTTTTAAAAAGTGACAATCTGCGTTTTTATGGATATTTTTCACAATTTTCGTGAAGATTTATTGGAAATATTTAGTGTACACGTCAATAACCATCATTAATCATGCATAGATCTTTTTAAATTGTACAGATATTCCACATCAAATTGTTACACGTATACATTCTAGCAGGTCGCCCAATATCTGACGTGCACCTGTGTCACTTTTACAGGCTGCTTTGCATTGTCCGTATCATAGGCTTCAAGTTTGTCATTTGTCTGTTTTATAAAGTGTTTTATAAAAAGAAACAAAGTATATCCAACAAAATCTTTGTTGATAACATCAGTAAGAAAAAGCTGGTGCAAATATGCACAATGTTTTGAAGAGCCAATTTGTCTTTTAACAGGAATTTTAAACAGTTTGAGGAACTGTTAAAGGAATTTTAACAGTTTGTGGAATGATTGTTAGAACAACAGTATTACAATAAATTGTTGGACAATTTTTAAAGTGCTCTTGGATAAAAGCAAACAGTAAAATTTTAGATAGTACGGTATTAAAGCCTAAGCTTAAAAAGGATATGTTTAAAACAAAGAAGATTGATATAGTATACAGTACATGTAATGTTTTAATGTGATGTTTGTCTGATCACACTGTCCTGTGTTCCTGCACTAGGTGTCAATCTTTACTATATCAATTCAGTTAATAATTGAGCGTGATTTTAAAATTATGTAATACTCATCCATATCGTGTCCTTGCACATTCAACAATATCTACGCATTTTTTTAAAATCAGAAACTAGTATTTTAGAATTGTGTTAACTGCTTCTATTTTTAACTTGTTTTTGTTAACAACTAGATTTTAAATTCTCTTCAGTTTTAATATTTTTTTTTATTATATAAAAATTGTTTCAAAGTATTTTGTCTTGCCAAGAATCTTTTTTATTTTACGAGTTACTTTTAATTAAATTTATATTTGTTATGAAGAAAATGTTTGTGTTATTGTGACTTCTTAAAAATCATAGTTGTGTGATTTCATTATTTTGTTATAAAATGGAAAAAAACACCCAACCAGAAATAAGATATTGATATGGTTGATAAGAAAAAGATATATGTAAAACATTTTGGGATTTTCACAAAGTTGGCTTCTGATTAGGCCATGGATATTCAAACGAATGCAACTTAAACGAAAAAATAATGTGAATAAGCCATTACAACAGCACAAACTAGGCTTGATGCTTTGTATACGCCACTATTATTATTGTGTCCAAGTTTAAGCTGGGATATATCATACTATATCCCAGGTTTAAGCTATTAAACTGTATCTCAGCCTGGTCCATGTGTTCTTTCATATTTAATTTGGCTGGCCAACTTCCTAATTACCCTTCGAGAACATATCATTGGTGAGCATCTAAAACTGTGATATTTGTAATACATCAACACTTAGAAATACAATGGTTTTTATCGAGGGAAGAGCATGAAGTTATTGGGTAAAAATCATGATAAAGATTACTTACATTACCAACACTGCCATAAAAGTGAAATTGCTGTGTAATATTGCAAATAGCGACAACAGACATGTAAAAGGACTTTAGGAAAAATGAAGTTAATTTTATAGTTGGATGCATGCATACACCTGTATGTAACTCAGGTGTGACAGCTTACATGATGGATGGTATAAGGACGTGATGTTGAAACTACATTTTTTTTTTAAGTATTGCTGTGCTAAGCTTAATTATTATAAGAGTATGAATTATTTTTCTAATAGTCCTGTCAATACAAAAACAAAATTGAATAATTAATTTTAATGTTTCCTGAATCTGTCATTTTGTGTTTCCATGGAGATAATTGCCATTCTCACTGTGTTACGGTCTTGAAGACCAAGTAAATTAAGTTTAGAAAAGGGTTAGTCTCTGTTCAATAATTTGAATTGTTGAAATTATCAATTTTCGTATTAAAGAGATTTGATGATAGATTTCATCATTTGTGTAAATTCTTTACAAAAACACAGTAATAAGAAAGTGTGTGTTTAAGTTAAATTTCCTTTTCCGTTAAAAAGTTAAATAGTTAAATGGTTAAATTATGTTGCGCTTCCTACTTGCTGTAGGTTTTAAAATCTGTGAAAATGGAGTAGAAATGTTTGTATTTTTGAAAGAGTTTGCAGTACATGGGCATCAAGCACTGGAATGATTATGTCAAATATTTTAATCTAAACATGTCAGTGTTTTTGTTAATTGGTTATTTTATTAATATTTCCAATTTTTTAAACAAACTGAAACAAGAAATATGATGATTCGGCTTAATTGGGCCACTACGCTGATTTCATTGAGTTTTTACAAGGTTATCTCTTTTAAGAAATTTTATTATGGGTTGACCATGAGCAAAGGGGAGATCATTTTAATTAGCAGGTGTATAAATTTAGTTGGAGCCTCGTTAATATTTATAGATGTATATATAATATACAGTGGAGGCTTTTTGTAAATTCTTCGGCCTAAAGTTTAATAATTTGAGAGCCGTGTATAATCTGATGTTGTATGCAGAAAGTGTATTCTTTTTTCACTGGTCCCATTTTGTACATACCCATTTGTAAATCACAACTTGTATATTTCCTAAGTTAGCTCAAAAATAAAAATATACAAATTACTTTCTTGTGTTGGTTTTTTTGTTTATTGAGCTACTTAGTTTTTCATCTGTCCATGTTTAATGATTCCCTATATTTCTAAACAATTAAAGCAATCTTGGCAATCCTGAATATGTAACTAAGGGAAATAACCCCTGAATATGTAAGGGAAACACACAAGTGGTTACAAAGTGGGTTGCAGTTATTAAGAGTTTTCACACCATCTATGAGTGAAACAACCCTGAGTGTGATAATACCAAGCAAATAAATACATTGCAGTGGCAAATTGAGTTCAAGTGAAGTGTATTCACCAGAGGCCTGTTACAGGAAGCGATATTAAATTGAATCCACTATACATGCCATGTTTCTTATCTCAAACTCTCTACTATTATTAGAGATTTAATTAATGTTAGACTTAATCATGCTTCTAGCAACTGGACCTAGTGTGTATAAAACTCATGAAGTCCTGACGCAGGGGAAATGATAACTGTGACATTCGGCCCTCCAGACAAATCTATCCAATCAAAAGCTGAGAAAATCAGTTCTGTCGACTTATTTATCATATTGCCATTACCCTTATCGGAATGTCTGAATTATTAAAAGGAGCAAACATATAAGCCCAATGTTTGGGCTACCCAATCAACAGATTTGGGAATTCCCGTTTTCATTATACTATCAACGCTGAGGGGGGATAGCTGTACAGTCGATTAATTAAGTGTAAGACTGCGTTGACGATACCTGGATCTAGTTTTATCCGTAAAATGTAATACATACCCTATAACTTCTAGCAGTTGTGATACCCTAATTTTGGGACAGACCACAGAAATAACATGTAAGATCCCCTGTGGTAAAGCTTATTTCTCTGTCCCAACTGCTAGAAGTTATAGGGTAGTTACGATATAAATGAACAGTTTTAAAATACTAGCACTGAGTGAAGGCTGTATAAATGAAGGATCCAAAGTCTAAACAAAATCGGGCTGGATTCACTTTGAAAACAACGTTCAGAACAAGTGGGTAACTCTTAGGTAATTTTGCATAAATAACCTGTCGGGGGTCATACTGAGGCTGGGTTTAAAAAGTTAAGAAGCTTTTGCATTTCAATCTTATTTTGTTTAAAAATTTAACTTGATTATCATATTCCATGGAATAATTCTGTCATATACAAAGACTGGTTTCATCAGCCGAATATAATAAGCCATATCCAAGGACAGCTGTTTGTATATATCCGTTATTGTAAGCTTGGGTTCAAGTTTTGTTTAACTTTGATTGATTGTTTTTAAAGAACAATAAAAGATTGCCTAGGGGTGGCCTTTGTTTCTCTCACTTATGTATAAAGATTTGGAGCAATGCTACTGTCAAAGATTCCGCAATTGTTGTATGAACACAATAAATTGAAAACTAATTGACTTCAAACTTGGAACGTAGCTTCCTCCTGCTACAGACGAGAGAAAACCTCACTCTCGGCCAGTTTCGGGACTTAAGACTAAGACATTTGATTAGAGCCAATAAATTAGTCTGTTGGATATCAAATTGGCTCTAATCAAATGTTGGGTGGATGTAGACAAGGGGAGGTAACTCAAGAAATCCTGTGACCACTGACAGTGACAGCCAGTTAAAATTTGCTGTTCAAATTAGCCGGCCCAGTCATCCGCCACATCATTTGCAATGCCGAGAAATTTTAGAATTGTGTTGAAGAGCAGACCAGGTAATATTTCTGAAATACTGGTTCAAGAAGAGATAGGCTCGTTTGCTAATATGTATATATACATGATTTGAAGTTGTTGTTGTTACTATTAAATACCGGTACTCGCTCCGGGCAAGCAACATACTGAAACTGAAAGTATCGATTAGCCGGCCAATGCAGCTGCCTCAGTCCCAAGCGTAGAGTTAATCTTCAGCCAATGGCATGCCATATCAAACCCAATAACTTGTAGACAACGTAACATGTCAAAACTGTGTTAAATGACTTTGATTTAATAGCTGTACTTTGGACTTTTTTATTGCATGTTGGTGGGGTTTTTTTTAGAACAACTGAATATGAGCTGGGTTCTGGGTCAAATTAATTTCTTGTCGAATGTCCGAATTA
>JAVFBX010191225.1:0-13391 GCA_034783855.1 Mopalia kennerleyi
CCTTTTTGTCTTTGTTGATTGATTGATGGATTGGAGTTTTATGCAGTACTTATTATTTACGGGTATTTCACTTATATAACTATAACTTATATAGCGGTGTATTCCAACAATAATGGACATGAGCACAACCATGAATGTAAAGCGTTTCCATAATGTTGGAAAGTCACTTTTCCTCCAGTGCTAACAAAAGACAGCATTGCTACTAGATAAACCAACTGCCGGAGGGTGATAATGCTATAATCATAGTTCAATAAGTTTAAAGGACATCCCCTTAATTCCTACCTAGAGATATAGATCCTTTTAGTTTGTACTCTGCCAATCTGAGATCCACCCACACAGCAAACTGAGATAAGATATTAGGTTCACTGCACAGCTCTCCGATGATAGATGCAAATTTGAACTGTACTCTCTCCAGTGTAACTCCCATCGTTTAATGTTATCTAAAAAGCAACAAAACAAAGATAAGCTTATATTATTTCCATCAGAGTATAACGTAGTGACTACAATGCACATCATAAAGTGATAATACAATTTGACACTTGCTATTTTGATAAGGATTATTTCATTCATATGAAATGCATGGCTGGAAAGAGTCAGGAAGATGGTAACCGTGTATTTTGACACGTATTGTTTAAAAATGTAACCACTCTCCAGAATAGTTACCTTTATGAGTGAGTCTATCACAACAAAAATGTAAAGGCCTAAAATATGAAGCAGCTTTTGAAATCATTTCAGAATGGATATAGCAGCTTGTGTTTCGTTTACCGTTGACTGTATTGCCAAATCAACTATGTATGGAGCCGAGCGAGGCAAAGTTTAGATTTGAAGTTGCGGTGGGTTGCAAGAAGGACTCCTACATCGGTAAAGATAAGGTAGGAAACGTGTCTGTAGTTTTTTGTACTCGTTTTCAGGGACCGATCGAACTCAGGATGAAATAACGTAAGACCTAAATGTGTAATATCTAGGTCTTATTTATAAGGCTAGGTATCTTTCTGCTATTTCAAAATTTAAGGAAGCTTCATGTAGCATAGCTAGGTTGTCAAAGCATATTAAACCATGTTCTGACCCTAGGTATTATACGTAATGACCCAAGGTATTTTACGTTTAGAATTATTCGTTTTTTTGGCTTTATGTACGTTCTGATGGTGACCAGTCAAAATGTATAACTCCCATAACGTATAAACCAAAATGTATAATACCTTCGGTCATAACGTATAAAACCTGAGTCAAAACGTATAAAAGTAAATGTCTACTATGTAACGGCCAGCAGCCATGATTGCCGTTAGTCTATATGTAAATTAACATTATATTACGTTCAGTTTTTATTAAATTTCACTAAAATAGGCAATAAATCTTACCAGCCTTGATCATAGTGAACCTCATCGGCACAACTTACAAAGATCGGCGAAACTTTTGTAATTGTGGTTTACGGCCGCTAGGCCTATAGATATCACATGTATTATGGATATTTTTGGGAAAGAAAATACCTACAATGATATTATCTCGATAAAAGCAGACCAACTAGAAAAATAATGCATAAAATGATAAAATGAAAGATGCCTGGCCATCGGAAAATTTAAAGAGTAGGACGCGATGTTATTGATTTCTGAATTATATGTCCCTTGTTTTGAAATAGCGGCCTTTCGCCCCGTGTGGTGACCATTTCTCTTAGTTTATTTGAAAATGCGTTTTATAGGCCTAAGATTTGTACAGTAAATAGTTCAAGGAATATTAAATTGCAATGAAATATTGTAATTTCGACAAGAAGTATAGTACTACACAAACTTAGAACAAACATGGATAACAAGTCAATATTGTCATAATTTTTATTCATAAAAACAAAAATAAGGGGATATTAATATAACATTCATTCCCGAAAAATAAATGCACACTGAAGAATCATTTGAAATGAATCACTTGTCAAAGTTAAGCTGAACATCCAGCTTAATCCGCATTCATTTTCCTTGGGGAAGAGACCGTAGGGGGTTAAATTGGAATGCTTTTGTCGGGTTCGGTAAAACACATTCTCAAATAAAAAAATAAGAGAAATGGTCTGACACCAGGTCCACACGAGGCAGAAGGCCGTGATTTCAAAACAAGGGGCATTAATAACATCACGTGATTTTTTTAATTGGTCTGCTTTTGTCGAGATAATATTATTGTAGGTATTTTCTTGCCCAAAAATATATCCATAAAACATGCGATATCCACAGCAGCCCTAAACGACAATTTCACAACAGTTTCGCTGATCTGTGTACAGGTTATGCCGATGAGGTCCACTATCAAGGCTGGTAAGATTTTACTGAAATTTAATAAAAACTGCCAGTGAACGTAATATGATGTTAATTTGCATATAGACTCAAGGCAAGCATATCTGCTGACTGTTACATAGTAAACATTGACTATTATATGTTTTGACTCCGGTTTTATACGTTATGACCGAAGGTATTATACGTTTTGGTTTATACGTTATGGGAGTTATACGTTCTGACCCAAAATCGTTTCATTACATCACTCTCGGACGAGTCTTCTTTCAAATTTAGGAGGTTGCAAATAGACTCCCAAGTAAGTTTAAGATGAAGGGCCGGCATGACTGAGAATTGACGTTAGTCTGTATATGCATATATATGAATTCTCAGTTATACCAGTACTATATGTCAGGTATCAACGTCATTACGGCAAGCCCAAATTTTTTCGAAGGAACATAAGAGCTGCGCTGCACTGCCTTCGATTCCGTCTTTAAACAATTATAAATCCTTCCATGCAGCTCCCAGCCTCATATTTATATCCATAGGAACCTTGTAGCATATAGGCCAGCCATTATCAGCTTTGAGGACTCCAGCATGATGGGTCTGTTTTCGTCAAAAATACATGTTAGAGCAGGTGTGTTTTCGAACTGGAAAAAGCTGTTATCAATTGGCTGTTATGAATAGAGTCTGTTGGGCAAATCTTACCTTCTTCCGTTGTTTATTGATGGTGTAATCCACTAAATTAGATTCACAAGCGATGATATTGACCAAATCTATTTTTAAAAAGTGACCGTAAGTAGGTAGTCCAAGTTGATTATTATTTTTTTATTCACCGAGGAAATAAAGGTATGGTTGTGAATCTGTAGGTCCCTCTATCTATTCTGATTATTATGAATTTTATTTTTTATATTGTCAACCCTTTTCTGCAGAATTCATCCAACAATGTCATTTGCTCCCAGTTAAATGTGTTCTTCATGGGTTGTGTTGTTCAGACAGCAATAACACGTCATCTCGTGATAAATGAGAGAGAAAAGGGGATGTAACAAAACATTGCACGAGGGTGGTATACATTTAAAAGCGATAATATTAATATAAAAAGAACGGAAGAGCCTATAACCATGCTGTAACATGGCGTCATTTTGATATGACACCATAAAAACTGGGTAACTAAGCGTCGCGTGATAAGGAGCATGTAAAAGCAAAATAGCAGCAGTGGGTGATTACAGACGCACTCGATTCCAAGCTTCTAAATTAGTTAATTAGGCTTTGTTTTGTATGTTGTTATGTCAAATAAAACGGCTTGATGTGGCATGAACGTTTTTAACATTTCACCAGACAGGCCTGATGACACCATAGTGGCTTTGTCAGAGCAAAAAGCCATCTATTCACAAAACAAGTATGTTTCTATTGTGTGTTGATATTTTAATTAGAAACGTTCTGGTTTAAACGGTGAGATTTTGTGTAAGTATTTGTTAAATGGGCTCATCACATCGAGAGTATACTTTGACCTAAATCATGAAAATGGAGGTTACCTTAAGAATTAACCTTGCGCAGTTCATTATGACAATGAGAACTTTGACTACCTACCGTAACAGTCTGACGCTTGAGCGGAAAAGGTACGAGGCAACCCAAAACAGCATAATAATGGCCTAATAAATGTTGAAATATTTAGTTAAAATGAAGTTATCATTTTTCGGAATTACACTTCTTGTTTATTATATAAAAATATTGGTTTTTAATATTTATACATGCTTGTCTCGTACATTTAAACATCAAACTGAAATGTATCATGTGATGGGGGAATCCCCATGACAAAATAATATTGAAAACATGGCGGACCATCGTCATGATTTATAGACAAAGCTTTCAGTAATTCGCGGATAACATACCTACATACGCTAAAAAGGATGGATTAAGGTAAGAAACAGGGTTGTTTGATTTAAATTAGTTGATTTCAATCATTGATTTAATTCGTGATTTAAATCAGATTAAAAAAATCATGATTTAAATAAAAAAAATCACAAAGTAAAAAAGTAAAACAGTGCATTGAGAGTAGTCATTACATATATTTTAATTGAAGTAATTCTATGGGGTACTTAAAGTATGCTATATAGGTACATAGGCCTGATGTTTATGACTAGCTCATAGCCTCTCACATCATAGTCATGACTGTCATGTTTATATTGTATGCATGAAATCCATGAATATGATGTCACAGAACTTGGCAGAACTTTGTACATGTTAATGTTTTGAGTTCCTATATAATAATTATACTATACATAATAATACATTACATGATGATGATTGTTTCGAGTTGTTTGACCAGGAAAGATAAAAAAATGAGACTGGGAGTCAGAGAGCACTCAGAGTCAGTTGAAGTGTTAATTATTTGAAATTTATTTAACTGAAGGTCTGAAGCATAACTCGACTCGTCGAATGCATTGCGTTATAATGGGCAATTTATTACATATTATGTGAAACTGATGGGGACTACTAGTAATGTACATGTATATATAAAAAAACATATCATAAATGTCACTTAAAGTGTGATAATAGACATGTTCCGCAGACGTAATCAAGTAATGTTTCATTTAAATAAAAAAAATCTGATTTAAATTAAAAAAAATCGATTTAAATAAAAAAAATCCAATTTTTTTGATTTTTAAAAAAAAATCATGATTTTTATCAACCCTGGTAAGAAACTATACATTAGCTCTTTTGGCTAGACTGATTTATGTTTTTAAAGCTGTTTCCGTGAATAATAAAGCATTTCGTGGATAATGAATGACTCCCCGAAAAACAAGAATCTGAAAGGTGAAGGGATTCTGGCTGTACCATCAGTATAGCATGTGCTATATAATGATAATGAAGAAAATGATTGCAAAGATTTAAACGTTGTTTTACATTTTTCACAAATGTTTGATGCTAATTGCTAAATATACATAAACAAATTTAATAAATAACATAAACAAATTTATTTTCTGATATTTTTTTCTACATGATTTGTTGTGGTTGTTAATTTCTCTGATAATGTTTTAAATGCTGATTTTCTTCTATTTTCATGCTGATTTTTTCTTGGTGTTGGACAAATGTTTGTCAATAGTGTAAGTATTCTACAAAGATCTACAATCTTATGCAGTAAATGATAGTAGCAGAAGCAGTTAAGATCATTAATTAAAAGTGTAAAACTGTCCTATGTGGTATAGTGTTCAGAGGACTAGTCATGGACATGAGCCGTGATTAGTGCGACACCAATCTGCCAGTAACATCAGCAGTTATGGCTGCTATGTTCTATTGCCAGGTTAACTGTAAACACAGACAAACACATTTCTCAGCATTCCACGAGTCACATGGTACCCAGTACAAAGGGACATACATATCTATGCGAGCTTCATACTTATAGTTGAAAAGATTTCATACAATTTAAGATTTAAAGACTTATGTTACTTGTAACTTATATGAAGTTAAATTACTAATAGATGCATAAATGAATAGGAATTAAGAACTATATAATTAACATATTATATTCAATTGCTCCAGAAATTAAAATATAAAGTTAATTTACACTGCCTTGTAGCTTACTGTGTCGATTACTGTAAATAATCATTTTTGATAGGATACTGTTAATTACATTTTTGTAAAAAAAGTACCTATCTGTTTGTTTGTGTTTGAGAAAGGATCTGTAGGTGTGATGTTATGTTGCAGGTTGATTACACTTGCCTTCGCCGCTTCAGTCGGCATCACATTCTTGGTGTTAGCATGTGCTATTCCAGCTTACAAGTAAGTCTTCAAAACTAACGGCTTCTTATTCTTGAATTAAATTAGAATAGTGAAAAGTTGTCTGGTCCTTTTCACTATTCATTCAAATTCAAATAATCTTTATTTAAAGACCTATTTTCATGGAAGTCATTGCCACTATCACTAACACACAGTGAAATTTTTCTCATTAAGTTAATTTTTGGTGCACTGCATATATTTATGTGTGTCTTGGGTGGACTGAGTCAGTGGGGGGCATATCGTTTTGGAATCTCTGATTGCTTTTCTCTTGTTTATATTCAATATGGCCAACATTGGGTATTTCACAATAGTCAAGTCTGCATGTGTCTTGTAAAAGATAATTGAAAACAAATTCACACATTATCATGACATTTGGAATGTAGCTTCCTCATCTTTAGATGACAGTTTTTATATCTCACATTGCACCAAATTCCCAGATAAATTATAATGGCAATATCTTCCCAAAGTACCAGGAGATATATATTCTCACATTTTGTAGTGTCCAGACCCTTGGACTATCTAAAATTGTAGACCTCTCACCTTCAGGACATCCCCCCCCCCCTTTTTTTTTACCTGTTCCTGGCAGCCATTGTTTGTTATGAACACAATAACTTGATTTAATATATTCACCTATTAATTAACAGCTAAGATAATGTATTTATTTTAAGGCTAGACTCGTGCATACCCATTTTTTTTACTTCTATGTTATCTCACTAGTATCATCTTACAAAACTGGCGTCCTGTTAGTAAGGAGAACTACTATTTATCATGAGTAGTATCATGCCCCTTTCTCTAAGGAAAAAGAAACTGTTATCAAAATAATAAAGTGAGAGATAATGAGTGAAGATGAACATGTTTTTATTTCTAAATGAGCCTTTCACGAGAGACCTGCTTGGCTGCTCAACCTTGCCTTATATCTTTCAGCAACTGGTGGCCTATGTTTGTGTTAGTCTTCTATCTATTGTCTCCCGTACCCACCATGATGGCCAAAAGGTTTGCTGACAGCCTGGACACAGCAAGTAGTGCAGTTGTGGAACTCTGTCTCTTTTTAACCACTGGAATAGTAATCTCAGCTTGTGCCTTACCCATTGTCTTAGCTCACAAAGGTGTTGTAAGTAGAGACTTTCACGTATCTCATATACATTGGCTTGTCATATTCGGCGGAGGCCAGGGGAGCTTAATGTTGCCCTGGTGCGCTGAGAGCGAAGGGGCAACATGAAGCCGATCTGTTTTGTAATGCTTTTGTATTGTGTCATCTGATTGTCCTGTCCTGTCTCTGTTGTTGCCAGGGGCATTGAGGATGGTTTCCTTCACCCATTGGGCTGCATGCAGTCTTAATTATGGCCTATGGATGTTAATTTCCAGTTCATAATGATTTTGGTGGAAAAAAAAAACAGTTAGCACTTTTGCAACAACAACAAAATGCAATAAATAAATAAGTACTTAAGAGAAAAAAGGTGAAAAAACCCCGAAACTGATTTAAACCAAACAAGCATTTTTGTTTGCAAACGCCCTCAGAGCTAGGGGTGACAACACAAGGCCAGTCTCATTTCAGAGAGTCGAGTTCTCCAATAAACGTATTAGTATGATTGTGAAAGTAACAAATATTTCTAGACTAGAGCATTCTATTGGAGAATTGTGACACTACATTGCGTACATTTCTAGACTCTGTTCCTGATGAACTGAGGCACAAGTTGTGGCTCCAGCAATTGCAGGGGTGGTTTTTACGAGGTTTCCTCCCAGTTTTCCACCATACTGGGGCAAGGAACAGTGTGAAGTGGACAATCCGTCGTCATATAAGTGAAATACTCTTGAGTACGACGTTAAATCTTAATCAAACAAACAAACAAAATCTGATGAACTGATTTATTAATATGTTAAAATATAATACATTTGATGTCTGGTTTATGTTGACAGATAGTTTGGGGCGCATGTGGTTTGGTGTTATCAGGTAATGTGGTAGTTTTTGTTACCATCCTCACATACTTCATATTCTTTGGCAATGAAGACTTCGACTACAGTATGTGGTGACATCGTTTGACTGCAAATAAAAGTAGACCAGTTATTGAACAAATCTATCAGCCTATAAAAATGTGTACTCAGACTTATTCTGACATATTCTATTTTGGACATTGAGAAAGTCTGCAGACACATGGATAAGGTTTAACTGTATTCCCACCTGACAAGTACTTCAACTACAATCTCCACTATTATCTTAAAATTGGACTATTTCTTTGTGTTAAGTTAAGAAGTGTGCAGAGTTTTTAAATTGTCACTTCATCCTTCGGGGAATTAAAGTAGCTACATGTTTCTTCAGTTGCAACAATACCACATGTTCAATAATCTGCAATATATGAGAAGGCATCTGTATTTAAATCAAATCAAGTTGTTAGAAGGTTTCCAAAAATGTAAATAAATTTCAAAACCACTTTTAAACTACAATTATTTCGTTATACAAATAGTTTGTTTTAGTCTTTAATGTTTATATTATATGCTATGTAAACCGGTATAATTTATATGTGCTGTGTATATATGTATGATTTGTGAAAGCTAAAAGCTTTTTATTTAATTCACACTTACAACTGACCCCTGACATTGGTTCAGTGAGGTATGCTTTGGACTGCTTATCTCCCTTTAATGAAACACATGTTTCAAGCTAAAGCATAAAAGGTTAATTGTTTGGTTTATTCAATTTTCTATTCACTTTTCCTCAAATAACCAGATAATTTCTATACTCTTACGAAGAACATAAAATTAAGTCCAGCTAGACTAATAATCAACTGACCCCTCACATTCTCTACAGCTTGTTTCTGTTTCCCAAACCTTACATATTGACACAAATAAAACTCATATATTCTTTTAGAAAAAAGGACTGCTTATCTCCCTTTAAATTGGAAATTGTTTGGTTTATTCAACTTTCTATTCAACTTTTGAGTTGGATTGATGATATTCATATTGATATTTGAGGAACTGAAATAAACTGTGACATCACATAACTATCATTTTGTTTCCATTTAAGATCTCCAGCTTTCAAAAGGTTATATAGTCCTCAAACTTTCTCCTAGCTTGGCTCGAAAACAGCTCATGTTTTATCTACATGTTTGTTGCTGCAAAGTAGGAATTAACTGAAAAGATACCATAAAAAGTTCTATATTTTTTTAAGTGTAGATGTCATATATTTTTGCAAATTTCCTTCTATTGTTGGACCCGGGGCACTGCTCCAATATCACTTCTATTGTTGGTCTTGGAGAACTGGTCCAATATCACTTTTCATCTTGTCCTTCATAGAGGGCTGAATCACCAAATGATCTGGATTGACCAGTTTGATTGGCAGGACTATTCACTGATGTGCCTCTTATTAAGGCCTTCGAATTGTCCTATGACCTCATTTTAAGAAGGCTTTGTTGCGTCCACATTTTGGAGATTTGTAGTCCAATACTGATAATATGTGTATAATATGATTTCCATTCATGAACAGGAGTTCAGTTGTTGGTCAGTAGTACATCTGTTCATGTCTTGGTCAGTGGAATGCCTGTTCATTTCTTTGTTTCAGTTGACAAAGGTACTAGTAGTTTGTAGGGTTGGGGAGAAATGGGGAGTTTTTGAAGCCTGGTTTTAGCATGGGGAATTTTAATTTTACCGTTGAGCCATTTTCAAAACATGTCCTAGTTGATATTATGAGATGCTTTTGTTAGATTATGTCTGACATCATCATTTAAGATGAGATTATTCCCCCCCACATCATGCCACATGGGAACAGGATGAAGAAAATCATGAACAAATAACCTTCAAACATCAGAGCAGATAACTATCACTATCAGGATCAGTATTGGTTTGCTTTCCTTTTGGCTTAGTTTGGGATGAACATATATTAAATATTAGGTGAAGAAAGTCTGAAAACTGGTTGAAAATCACTGCCAGCCTTCCTCTTCTTACTGTAAACCTAAAGTATGCATTGTGTTACAATATATACATCTGGGTGTGTGTTGTGAACATGTTAACTGGAAAACAATATAACTTTTAACTTAGGATGGCTCTTCCTGTTAAGATGACAGATGGTATTCCATTTAAACAAATTTCACAAATCTGCATTTGTTGTCAACATGAAAAACTAATTTAATGATTGACTGCAAATATTGATTGTATATGCCTTCCACTAAGAAAATGAATTTGATTGCAATTTCCTTAGTTTTGAGAATAATACGGCCACAATTGCATAATTTTACAATATCCTTGTCTGTGTTGTAAACATGATAATTAAAAATAAGTTAATCAATTACCTTTAATAAACTAGGCATGTATCTGCCTTCATTAGGCTAAATGGATGGGATTGCCTTCCACCAAAATGGTCACCAATGTATAATATTGACAATCACCATCATGTTTATGTGGTGTGTTCTGTAAACTTGAAAATAAATTATTTACTTGAAACTTGCAAAATCATTTCTTCCCAACTCAGCACATCATTATGGTGACCATTGCATATATTACTATCTCTTTCACTTTGTGATGAAACAGTTGGTCTGATTAACTTTAAACTTACTTTTTGAACTTTTTTTCTTTTTGAACATTATTTTTATAGCTTCCTCCTTCTGCAATTGCAGGTTGGGATTTCAATTCCTCAATCAATCAATAGATAAAAGTCCAGTTTAAACTTATGAATGACAACAGGCTTGAGTCTATTTTCAGATTTGAGTTTTTGATACCTTTCCATCTTCGCCGTGTGAAGGCTATTTGTAAGGAGGTAATGCTAGTTGTTAAGGTAGTCCAGGTAGATCCTCATTGTCCTCTACCACAGTGTGTTATCATATTCTGTACTTTTACATGTATGTAATTAATGCTGTTGGTGCATGCTATGTGTATTCCTCACTATGAACTATGTACAGTGTTGTTTTATGTCTTCAATCATGTGTAAATATAACCCAATGGTATTGGGTGAATGTCTCAAAGAAATGTCCTTAAACTCTCAACTATGATCTGAATTGTTTTCTCATAAACATTAGCACTAACATAACTCAACAAGATTTCCCCTTGATGTTAAATGTATCTGGCTTGATTCAGTGTGTGAAATGTAGTTCAAATTAAAAGGGTTTATATGACGTAGCTATTGTTGTTGAATATGATCTAATTCTTCACAAACTACTGATGAATTTCTTTCCCGTCTGTAAATTTGAATTCATAATATCACATCCATTTTATGCTGTGGTTGCTCTGAGAGTACCAGAGCAACAGGAATCTTTGTGTGACCCTTAGCTCTGAGAGTACCAGGGCAACAGGAATCTTTGTGTGGCCCTTAGCTCTGAGAGTACCAGGGCAACAGGAATCTTTGTGTGGCCCTTAGCTCTGAGAGTACCAGAGCAACAGGAAGTTTTGTGTGGCCTTCAGCTCTGGGAGTACCAGGGCAACAGGAATCTTTGCCAGTATTTTTAAATAGAAAATTTCACTTCACCATGTGTGTCTACTTTTTGTTTTCAATGTATAGATTATGAATTATTTAACGGATTTTATGTTACTCCATCTCTTTATAGTTATCAATATTTATTAAACAGATTCTTTTTTACTTGATCTTATTTATGTACAAATGCGTGAACGGGTGCCAGTAATTGAGAGTAACTGCTAAACTAAAAGCTCAAAGTGTACATATATATATTTCTTCATACCACTTATATTGTGTGCTTACTATAAAAGGACATGGCTGCTATAGAAGTTTCTCATGTGTATTTCAACTGTGCAAAAGTCATGTTCGCTGTAGCAAAATAAATATCCAACTACATGTAATGTACGTCTTGTTTGTTGTTATTTTAAATGATGATGTTAAATGGTCAATTAGCGCAATATACTCTGTGCCTCAGCATGGGTGTGCCTTTAGTGGCACTTCATGGGCTCATAGGCAAAGTGTAACTTATGTCTGAACTCAAGATTTGGATAAAAATGAGGTTGATGTTTCCATTGGTTCTGTAAAAATAAAAAAAATGGAAGAAAGAACTTTAGTGTGGATTCTAGCTACTTACGGGATTGTCTACTTCACTACTTGTACGTATAACCAGTTTCAAACAAATCCAGCAGAAAAGCAAAAAATGCCCCCAAAATGGACATAATCATTTGTGCCTTTGAGTCCTCGATATAGTCATTCTCTTATACTTTATTGGTACAAGAATGACCAGCGAACGATAGTTCCTTCACTGGATTAAAGTTGAAATCCAGGTTTTTCGAAAACCGGTGTTTCTTAACTGTGTAAAAGACCTCGTTCGACAGTTATGTCGACCTTTGCATGTTTGAAATGAGTTACATCTAAAATATCTGTCTGTAAACAGTAACTGATCTAATATTGGCTATTAGTTCTGTATCTCTTATATTCTGTCGTACAATGTAGCCTTATTGTAAAGCATAGTTATACGGACTTGGACCAGAAGTCGATGCTTGGACCTATTGCGCGTAACCGGCGACAGGCACTAAAAGCGGCGCACAGATCAAGACAAATAGTTATTTACCGACCTTCTCTAGATATATAATAATTTAATCTTTTGTGATCATCATTCAACAATCGTAAATCCAAAGTATTAAGTCTAATGACAGTAAGAGCCTGATGACTGCATTTAAAAACATATATTGACATCCATACAGAGTTATGCTCGAAACAATCCTGGACCCCATTCTTGTTAGAGTAGAGACAACGTATCCATTTGATTCGAATTACTTCTCGGCCCTGTGTTGTCACATTTAGGTCTGGCATAAGCCTGCAAGATACGGCCTTCAATGGCACCCGATATTGTGGGAGGGAGCTGCTGGTGCTCTCCGAGCTAAGGGGCAACATGGAGCCAATGTGTTTGTCGTGTCTTTGTGGGGTCACCAGAGGTCAATTTCTGAATTGTCTAAACAAACGCCATAAATTAGAGAACATTTTAGGCTTAACGAGATGAAGTTTTGGGAGGTAGTTGTGTAAAAGCTCATCAATATACAAACATTACGTATTTAGTGCCAGTATTTATGGGATAACGTCAGACCACGGTGCGAGATATAGTTTGCCACAGACACTGACTGTAAGAGTGATGGATAATACCAGGAAAGAAACAACACGTATTATGACCCTAGTTTCAATCCACAAGTCTGTGAGACCGTACTAACTTATTGAATGCCAAAATAATAAAAATTATCTACCACATTTCCTAATAAAGGGATTCAAAATCGTGAAAATAAGTTTATAGTTGGAGTTGTTTCCCCTTTGCTACAAATACTATATTACATGTAAGAAGACACTAAAAAGTTGGTCTATATAGAGAAATATAAGTAAACTCAGTCAAAAAAGAAACTTCACACTCGTTTGGATGTCGATAAGTTGAACATACAAGAAAAGTGGTTTTAAAT
>JAVFBX010191236.1:0-13391 GCA_034783855.1 Mopalia kennerleyi
TTTCTCTCTGTCCATTCGTGCAGCAATGCCTATAGGCCCTCAGTGAAAACCAGTGTACAGTGAAAAGCAATGTATGCTATTGTATAGAGAAATAGAGTTCTATTGAGCGTTGGGTCTGAAAGGCTTGAGAGCTGATGTGTAGATGATCATCTAGTCGAGTATAATTCAGAGCTTTCTTTGGTCTCTCCAGAGTTGTCAAGGGAGTACATTCAGCCCACTGCTTAATGACTTACTCAGTTCTGGGAAGGCATTAACTCTGGGAGACCTTCTCATGTGGAGTAGAAAATAATCTCCCTGCTAAATTGGAACTTGTGATGGCTTCCCCAGTCATTTGCATGTTAAATGTTGAATAAATTGGATATGGCAGTCTGTTTTCCTTGTTGTGATTTATCGGCCGGATATAATTTGAATGTCCTCAAGGCTGCCTATTCACAAAGCTATCTGGCTATGCAGTTTTTCACCTTTACCTTGATATCCAGTTTACTGGCACCCTTGTTTTCTTTTTGGTTTGTTTAACAGTTGTACCTTCATAGTGATTCTGGAAAAAAATTTATCTCATTTTTTGGGAAAGTAACCTTAGAGTGAATGATTCATAGGCTGGAAGGAAAATTTTTTATTTCTATTTCTCATATGATTGTTCACTGTGTTGAAGGGACGGTATGTTTTCTGTTACTATCCCCTTTTGAGTCGAGGCGGCTATTAAGTCAGAATATATTCCTGAATAAATTCAGTTTTAATGATTTTGTGTCTCGGATAATATTATAGATTGGAAGTTCTTTAAACATATTGTTATGTCTTCCATGTGGTAATCAATCATTGTTGTTGTCATCTGAAATATAATAAAACACTAGTTAAAAGGTGCATGGCTTTTGGAAGAATGTGATGTATACCTTTCTAGTTCTGGATTAATCTACACAAACTTTCTCTAGAGCCATGTGCTTTTGGGCTGTTCCAAATAATTCCATTTATTTATGGAGTTGTTTGTCAGAAGTTCAAGTTTTTTTCTTAGGTTTGTGAGTTTTGAGGTGAAGCAAGTTCTCCCAGCAAGCTGGTGTGAATATATTGAGAGGATCTGTTATTTAGGAGGGGTGCTAAAAATAACCCCTGTCTAACAGCCAGCGTGTATATGAACCAGTTCCCAAGCCCAGACCTGCCAGCTAAGCACAGCTTGGTAAAGTCACTCAGGCAAAAATGTCACACTTGACACTAACACTTAAGCTATAGAGCTGGCAGTCCCTGGCAAAATGCCAAATTCTTTTGTGTAAACTTCTCTAATAGTCAGTCCTGGGTACACTTTGTAGGGGCACAAACCTGCCAGAGGTCAACCCTGGATTTGGAACCCTGAGCTTTCCTTGACCATGGCTGCTTACAGACAAACAGATTAAATACATTTAAGGCTATTCTCTTGCAGCATGTTGTATAATTGCTACCCTACTGTTCTATTATAGCAGCACCCCTCTCCCCATTCCCCCCTGTCTTCCTTCCCCAAGAGGGTGATTAAGAGGACTTAATTTATTCAGAACTGCACAATGATTGCATTTGTTGTCCCAACACTAATGATATAGCCTATGGCGAAAGCTAATTCTGTCATGCCACAGCCTGCAGGCCTTTAAATCGGACTTGCAAACCTGAATGTGTACGAAAAGGTATAAGGCATATAGCAGGGACTAGCCATCACATATGCTGTCTTCTAACTTTATATAAATTTGTCTCTTCATTTATTCAAAATAAATCAAATACAAGTTATCAGATGTTCTTTTTCTCTCACTGATGATGATGTTGCAATAACTGTAGAGATAATGAAAAAAACATGCAAAAAAATGTTATCATTTTGGGGGAATGACACTTTCATTTTAGGATAAATTATTAACTTTATTTTCCAACTTTTATGTGATTCTGAGATTGATGAATGAACAAGTTTAGCACAGTTAGTGGGTTCTACTTGGATACGTTTTGATATGTAGTGCACAAATTTTGGCTGACATTGTTCGCTGTTATATGCTGCAATTATATGTGAACGATAACAATTCATATTGCTAGGCCCAAAACCGCAAACAAACAGACTATTAAAAAATTTAAATCACAATAATTTAGCTATATTATCCAATTACTAGCCAGTTTTTGTAATAAAACATGTTATAAGCTTACTCATTTACTTGATAAAATGGAAATAAATTATCAAAGTCAGTGAATAAAGTTTCCTTATGACTGTTAATACCAACGCTGTATTTAGGACAATTACAAAGGGAGATATTGGTGCTTCTCTTTGTCATTGTGTTATGGGGCAGAAACTGGGATATACTTATTCTATAAAATGACCTTGAGCTGTCCTAGAGTGTTTTGTTGGCATGCTACAGATAAACAACTGACATGTATACTACATGGAAAGGTTGGATGGCCTGTTAACCAAGATATGTACAGTACAAGTCCTAGGATTCAACCTATTTTCTGATGAAACAGTAAAGAACTGTGTCAGTTGTGGAATTTCCATTGATTTTTACCATTAGAATGTTCCGTATTTTTTACAAGATATCTTTGCTGACAAAATATGTAGTGTAACGATGAGGATTTCATTTCAGACTTTTATGTAAGGTTATTTAGTAAGAAACAGGTTGCCGATGTGTTTGTCATAAAACTATATGTAAGTTGGTACGAAGAGCAGTATTTATGAGTGCATTAATTATTAACGGCTTTTTAATAAAAATAACTCACAGGTTTGAGGTTTCTTCTGAGTTTTCCACTGTGTTTAAGTAAGTAACAGTGTGACTACAATCCATTTATATTTGCATTTAAAAGTTAGCAAGATAAAAATTAAAATTTTTACAAAATGGACGACATCAAAATATTAACTTGAAAATATATATTTGGTAATATATGTAACTCATTTTGAAGTCTAATTTATTTCAGATATGGCAAGATTCAAAGTGTTAGAATTCACCCACGAAAAGAACAGGCTGAAGGGCCAGGAACATGTACTGTCGCGTTTATGGACATTAAATCGGCATCAAAGGCCCATAACTCTGAAAACCGTCTAGATAATTCATTGTTACGTACTGATTACGGTGAACCCACAGCTACAGGAAGTGTAGTTACACGAACACATGAACCTGAAAATCATAGTGCTGGGTCATTGAGACCCCAATTTCCCTTACCCCGTGTTACTCCTGGATTTCAAGGACGAGCTAAAGGGTAAGTGTCATCTCCTATTCTTTGTAGGAGAGTTGATTGTTATATGTCTACTGTGTTTGATCTTTGAAATGATTACAATCTGTATCTGGTAAGTAATGTGCCTTGTGTCATTTTGTATTCACATTTTATTTGCTTCCATAGTCTACTGTCTTATCCTATTATACCTGAACTTACTCAAGTTCAATATCTTAATCTTTCTCTAAATTTTTGCCTTAAATTTCCAACATAGCATGTATTTCATAGTGTCTGGATGTGCTAGAGAGGTAACTTTCTGTTGGAATACATCATCATCGTAGACATGAATTACCTGGTGTAACAAATTAAGAACAAGTCAGTCAGCATATTATCCAAATGGCATATATCCAGAACTGACAATGTTGAAGTGTCTTTTGTTGAGCACAAAACCTCTATAAATGTTGTCAATCTAGGATTGACTACCAAATGGTTCAATCAGAATTGAACAGTCTGGTAGTTCTACTAGGAAAAGTAGAATATTATAGTTGTTTAAGTTGAGCAGCATTTATCCTCACCAAAAAGTCAGCTGTGGATGTGACCTTTAAAGACAGCAGGTGAAAGTGCACATGGAAGGCGCACCTTACCAAAGTGGGATCCTACAACTATTGCTTACCAGTGATCATAGAATTTGGATATTACCACAGCAGCCGCCCAGAGAATTGGTTCACAATACCATAAATTATAATGTAACTATCTGGATATTATCCCTGAGGAAAAAAGAAGAAATTTTGTGTCAAAAGAGAAGTAGAATTTTCACCAGTCTGTATGTAGACCTAATGGGATCATTTATCTACATAGGAAGTGATGCTTGATGAAAGTTGTGGAGTTTTTACCAGTCAATGGATCTCGACAGTAATGGGATCAATTATCTTATCAGATGTGGTGCCTGAAGATAGAAGTAGAATTCTTACCAGTCTGAATGTGGTCTATAATGGGATGAATTATATCTGTGTTGAAAGTGGTACATTATAAAAGATGTGGATTTTTTACCAGCCAGTGAATGTGGACAATAATTGGATGTAACTTCTGAGTGGATATCTGGTGTAAGAAATGGTAGCTGATGAGGTTGAATTCTTTACAATCTATGAATGAAGACAATGGGACCCAACCTCTGAGAGCAAATTTGGTGTCAGAAGTGGGATCTGATGATTTTTGAATTCTTTACAATCTGTGAATGAAGACAATGGGACCCAACTTCGGTGTCAGAAGTGGGATCTGATGATATTGAATTCTTTACAATCTGTGAATGAAGACAATGGGACCCAACTTCAGTGTCAGAAGTGGGATCTGATGAAAGATGTGGAATTGTTACCAATCTGAAGCTATATATACAATACATAATTGTGATGATAAATATGTGCCAGTGATGTCAAAGTGGATACATTATATAGGCTAGCCGCTATTGGGATGCAGGCAGATTACATGCTTTTATTAATATTTTACAACAGTTTTCACAATGGAGGATTATTTTTACCACTGTTATCCTGGTTTCCTCAAATGTGGGAATACATTTTTCAGAATTCTAAAGGTGCATTCTGGAAATATTTAAAACAAACTAAAACATTTTTTACCATTTAATGTCTGCAGGATACAACACAACCAATTTAAAAAGCAGAATGTCACTATCTGATTTTATGCTGAAAAAAGTTATTTATACAAACTTATCAATATCAACTGTCAATAACCAGAACAAATCTAACAGACCTGGTGTCAGAGGTGGCATCTCATTACATTGGACTATTTTATCTGATAACTACCAGTAAAAAATCTAGGTCCTCAAATGGAATATTGTATGTCTTTTGAATGCATAGATGATTGCACAAAAATCACCTATAAAAAGAAGAATGAAATTTTACCCGACAGCTGCAGCATATAATATTATCTTATGTTTTAATGTTACAATTGGGAAAATTGTATTATTATAATATTAAATAGAGGTTTTGTTATTCGCATAAAACAGCTGGGATTTTTCAATCGATTCTATAGATTCAAAATAGTTATTAATATTTTATGGGCAGAAAAAGGTAAAACTGCTAAAAAGAACAGCAAGTACCTGTGTACTGGCAGAGAAATATATTCACTAAAAACTGATTTGTGTGGTTTGTGAATATTGAGGCATTAAAGCGGGGATATAGGTGAATTCTCAATCGAATTGGAATTCATGCCAATGGATACATTAAAAGCCAAGTATTGTCTTAATTGTAATACTGATAGGTAAGTGTTTTTTAAAATACACTGTGTTTTCATCTTAAAGCATAGAGTTTTGATAGCAAAGGTATCCATGAGCATGGTTTAAAAAAAGATATACATTTCACAAAAGTCGTCAGTAGCTGGAGCTTATTAAGGGGACCAGAGGGACAAGAATATATTCATTATGAACATTTCAGTGTTTGTCAAAATACTTGACATGTACAGAATATTGGACATGAACAATAGTTATGGACATGAGCAATAGTTTTGAGCGTGTATAATCATTATGAACATGAAAAATAGTTTGGGACACTAACAGATGTTATGGACATGAGCAATAGTTTTGAGCATGTATAATCATTATGAACATGAACAATAGTTTGGGACACTAACAGAGTACTGAGACGTTATGGACATGAACAACAGTTTTGGACATCAACGCTCATTATGGGCATGAACATTCATTATCGACATGAACAACAGTTTTGGACATGAATAGTTGTTATGGACATGAAAAATAGTTTTACACATCAACAATCATTATAGACATGAACAATAATTCTGGACATGAACAATAATTCTGGACATGAACAATAATTCTGGACATGTACAATAATTCTGGACATGTACAATAATTCTGGACATGTACAATAATTCTGGACATGAACAATAATTCTGGACATGAACAATAATTCTGGACATGTACAATAATTCTGGACATGAACAATTATTCTGGACATGAACAATAATTCTGGGCATGAACAATAATTCTGGACTTGTACAATAATTGTGGGCATGTATAATTGTAATAAAACATAAACAGGTCTTGTAAACATTTTCAGATCGCAAAATAAATTATACTGCAAGGTGTATAGGCCTATCATCTGTTCACTTGACAATGGCCAAACAGTTTATATTAATTATTATGAGTTTAGCAACAAACTCTTGTTGCATTTGTTAGAAATGTGGCTATACCGGAGTCCTGTATATGTGTGGTGTGTAGTCTGGGATAGAAAGTTTATAAATGTATGTTCACTGACTAAGATAGCTAACCATAAATATTTCCCATGACAATTTGTTGAAGTATCCATTTCAAGGGTGGAGATTAAAAACAGGCAAGCAGGTGCGGGCATCTAGTTGTGTAAGAAGCCAGCTAGGTGATAATCACAGGCCTACAGATATTTGATCAGATCCTATCAGCTCTGGTTGTATTGGCTCTCCCAGTCACACCACCAAACTGACTGACTACGCATGACTAGCCTCGCAAAGCTTCTCCCTGTAAGGAAGAACATAAATTATCTCTTGACAGCTTTTGATCAGCCTGTCTGCTGAGCACATATATTATTCAGCATATTATTGTTCAGTGTATGCCCTTGAGCTGTTCTATCTTCCCCTCCCCCATTTGTTCTGCTCGGGTATTGCAATTACCTCCTTCCCCCTTTCATTTGTGTTTCACAGTGTTTTCTATTTTTAATAGCCATATAAAGCTTATTATATTTTCTTCTTCTCTGTCCTTCAATGGCCTTCCTTTTCCGTTCTATGAAATGAATATTTGGCTCAGGACATCACTTCTACCTCCAGTTATTTCTCCCACCTTAAAATTTCTCACATCAGTCTATACTTTAATGCACTTGAATACATGCATGCGACTCCATGTTTTTTAGATTTTCATGTGCTAAATTTTACAATTTTGATAGAAAATGCTGTTGTCAATAGGTAGTAACAGCTGTCCATTATATACATACATACAGTATACATTTATGTACATTTTAGGAAATATCCATATTTTGTTTATCTTTGTATACAAATACATGTATTGTTTATGTAGTTCTTCTTCCAATATAGCTGTGTCAGCTATTTTTATATTTCCATACGATACACTGTTCATTTCTATTACTGCAAACTGTATACTTTTATCACTTTATCAGTATTTTTGACACAAAAAACATTCATTGTATACTTTTATATTTTTCATGCTCCGGTTAACTGCAAATTTCAAGGTTTTTTTCCACTAAATCAACAGCTTCCATTAAAATGTACATTGAAGCATATTAAACATTATCTGTAGGAATGGAATAAGTCAGTTTCTTTTTCTCTCAGGCCCTTTGACTTTAAAGGGCAATTTGTGTGGAGAGTAGCAATGCTGTCAGCCAGTGTCGGTACTTAGCTTTAATAAAAGTATAGCTTACTTAAAAAATAAAGCAAAACAACCATTTTAGATACCATTGTTTTGACTTCGGGCTAAGCCCCTGCTTCAATCTAAGTATGCCCGCTGCCATGGCGTAGTGGTTAGCAATCACGCTTTCTAACGCCTACTTCGATTTACCCTTCACAGGATCGAGTACGTCTGTCGACCCTCAAGTATATGAGGGAGTCACAAGATGTGGCTCCATAAATCGCAGGGTGGTTTTTACGAGGTTTCCTCCCGGTTTTTCACCATACTAGGGCAAGGAACAGTGTGCAGTGGACAATCAGTCGTCATATAAGTGAAATGAGTGAGAACGACGTTAAACCCTCATCAAACAAACAAACAAAATCAATCCAAGTACTGCTCATGGATAAAATCCTTGCCTGCAACAAGTAGGATAGAATGCTAATCGATATTTCCTGTCAGTTTTGGTCACTAAACTTTAACCTGAAAAAAGGACTTGTGCAAACTTTTATTTCTGATCTTGATAAACCAACTCAGCTTGATTCATGTTCCCTCTAAAATGTAAAAAAAACTTTTTTAGCTCTAAACGCCAACTCTGAGAGTATAAACAACTTGGCATATCTGACTGCTCAGGGTTTGTGAACTCCTTGCTACACGTAGCTCAGTATTTTCCCATATTGCTTTGCACAGAAATCATGCAGCCTCTGCTCTATATATTCACCTCAATATCCATTTTTGTTACATATCTCAATTGGCTAGCTGCATGTATGTGAAGTTGGAATTGCCGGGATGATTAATAACTAAATACAGTTCGCTCTATTCACAATTGTGGCCTACAGCTGTGTCAGCCATTATGAGATGTGCCGTGTGCACATACTGCCTCAATCAAACAGCTGTACATATGAGACTGCTAATAATATAACATACTCTCCTCTCCACTGTACTTTAAATATACTATATACATGTACATGTACATCATGACGTATAAATAACCCAACAATTCGTCCATAAAATTACTTCTCTGCAAGCTGGTTAATTTTTGTCTAGGAACAGAATACATTTGTCATTTTTGAAGCATGTGGAATTCTAAAAAAATATTAATTTGTTTGTCTCCATGCTATAAGCTTAATACACGAATTCTTAGAACTAGTAAAATAAATAACAATTATTAATGTAGAAAATTGAAGCTGATTTTTACAGATATTACTGGGTTCAGCCATATCTGCATTGAACATAAATGTTTATACAATTCTCACATCCTGGTCGACATTTGATCTACTTTCCATTTAATTTTACTAACAATTTTCATAAAATATCCAAATACGTGTAGATAGAACATATGGCTGTCAGGGTTTAAAACACAGAGATGTGCAATTAGCAGATGGAGGGAGTAGTTTGTATATAGGCATTGCTGAATGAATAGTGAACTGATTTTCAGAAGTAAAACGGCAGGATGTTCAAGGAACTTTATGTTGCCATGCTGCTCTCAGAGGTAAGGGGCAACGCAAAGCCAGTCTGTAATATCGCCTTTGATATTTGTGCCTATTTTCAGGAACCTTAATCTGCACTTAGGTCTTAGACCAGGAAAAAGAATTAAAGAGTGCCCATGAGCTGCCAAATACACCTGCAGATTTGTTTCAGTGCCCATATTGATATCAACACACGTGGGCTAAACATATTGTTAATATGCACGGATAATTTCACTGTTCTAAATGAACGGCCTATCTGGGGCTGGTTGCTATAAGCGCCAATAAATTCAATCTGCGATTAGATGACGTCGCACCATCTCCTGTGATCCTAGTAAAACCTAGTAAGTCGGAATTTGGTAAAAATGTAGTTACACCCATATTTGGACTTTTTTACTCTTCAACCTTATCATGTGAAAGTGTGTGAAACTCTTCACTATTAGCAGTTTTCTACGTGGAAGAACCCAATATGCCAGCAACTCTCCAGCATGTCCTGGTTACTGATCCTATGTTTTATCGTTTTCACGTTCAACAGACTTACTAGGTTTTGCCAGATCACAGGAGCCATGTTGAAGGTCTGCCTATAATGCTCTATTAGCTATAATTCTCTATTAGCTATTTAAACTTGTGTCAGTGACTTCTTGTCTTATGAACAACTGGCCCCTGACCTCTAGAAAAATGTGGATAAATTCTTTTCCTTTTCTCATCAGTGTATGTTCTCGTTGATATCAGGTGTGGATATAAGAATCTGTGATTGGTAAATGACTATCAAAATCTGAAATAACTGATCAAAATTGAACGACTTTTCTATGTTTAATAACAATGTTAAACTGATCAAATTCACAACTAACTTTTGGTTTATTATTAATTATTAATGATTTTATTCGTAATGAAATGCAATTTAATATAATTTATAGCAAACTTTTAAAATAAAAGATCCTAATATTTTTCCTTGTTTCAAACGCTGTGACACTGAAGCTGGTTGTTCTCATAAGTGAAATGACCTTAAGTTTGAAATGAGATTCCATTCAAACAAGCATGAACAAAACATAGGCTTATATGAACAAAAAAGTATGTATAAAGGAATTGCTTGCATTTAAGCTTGTGGAGATAAATTATCTATAAGAAAAGAAAAAACACAGACACAGTATTTATAAATAGATTGAATTTTAACACAATACAGCCTGTAACAATTGGTAAAATTTATTTCTGCAGGATAAATTTAAATTAATTATTTAAATGACAGTCTGAAATAATGAAGGTTCGCTTGCAATGCTTACCCTTGGCTGTTGATTCAAGATAAGTATTAATATAGCTTTATCAAATGTGTGTCTATGGTTTGATGAATTTTATTAGCTACGACAGATTAAGAGTTAAATTATATTAATTTTCTTTAGACTTGCTTCTTTATAACATGTATACACCTACATGCCCAAAATCACCTCAAATTTTGTCCCAGGGGTTCATAGACGTCAAAATATTGAGTTTTTTACTGAACAAATTCAGTTTTTTAAGTGACCTATTGAATTGTTTTCATTTTTTAAAGCCCAACTATTTATTTTTATCATATTAAACATTTGAAATGGAGTCTGAATTGAGTTTTTTAAAAATGATGCGTTAAAATGATGTCTCAAATTGAGTTTATTCTCTCGCTTAACTACCATTTAGGGTAGTTAAACTGGGCGTCTTATGAACCCCTGCGTCCGTGACAAATCCCAACCTTTTTGCTTTTTGTGACACTATTAAAGCATGTAGTCAAACCAATTTATGTTTCCGACAAATGTTGATGCTTTCTTATTAAAAAATTCATCTTCTGCCTGAGTGCCTCTAAGACACAATTTCCATGTCTTTTAAATAGCTTCCAAAATAGTAATTTTATGTCAAATTTGAGTTGATTTGGGGTATGTTCTGTTCCAGTTAAACCAGACACCACTAAAAAGATCCTTCGGCAATACAAATTTGAGGTGGCATGCTGGACAAGTAATATTGGAAATACATGTACATTGTAGGCAACCTTTGTCTCGAGTTAAGAATAACAGCATTTTGAATTCTTTGTATTTTGATTTTAAGAAAGAAATCCAGGGTCCTCATAAATTTGCACGTGAGAGCACTCAGTGACAAGGTGGAATTTTAAAAAAAGTTCTGTTTTTACCAATTTGTTCTTTGTCCAAACTAGAAAAAACTGAATTTCGGCATGGTTTTGTTCTTGTTGAAAAAGTCAGTGCCCGTTGCAGTCAAAAGAACTAGGAGGCACGTCGAACAAATATATATAGTACAAAAATGACTTTGTGTAATAATCCTTTGTCCCAACAGAAGTCAAAAACGGTGTTTTGTTAGTTTTTTCTGTTCATTGTGTTCAACCCAAATAGCTTCGCTTTAATTTATTGGTTTTTTTCTTGGCTTTATGGTAGTTATTCTGCCCATTAGCTCCAGTTTCATTCAAGACAGCTGTCTGTGTTCTTCATATGTCATAATGTAAAAGTTCATGCAGTACAACTGTGGATCAGCTATCATGAATCAGGCGAAACTAGAAAGAAAAAAATGAGGACAAAAAAAGTTAGAAATATCTTATAAAGCATACAAAAAGTTGTAAAAACTGGTTATATACTTCCTATGTCATGCTCTAGTTATTTTGAGGTTTTGTTTGTCCACCCCATCAGGAAAACCGGTTCTGAAATAAAAGTTGAAAAAGTTTTTACATTTTATTTATTTATTTGTCATATTTTAATCAGCAAGAGGTGGCAGTATCAAGGTTTTGTCGATAGAAAGCAGTACAAAAAACCCCAACATTTAGCAATAGATAATAATTAAGGTATACATAGGTAAAACATTGTAGAATTTGAGCATTTAAGGAAAGCTTACATTTGACCCTCTATTTAAGAATGGGAGCAAAGGCATTTCTATTTCATAATTAGTAGTAACATGAAGTTGGTATTTCGCCCGGTTTCTTTGCACTGATCCAGAATCTTCAGCTGAGATTTTGACACTAAGTTGCACGATTGGCTTTATTATAATTTATTCTAGGTGAAACATCATGTGACGTTAAAGATATCACGTTGGCTGACTGCTTGTACATGACAAGTAACTCGAGAAAGTGCGTTAAAAGCCAATCATGAACTTACTGGATTTTGATGAGCATTAACTTACCATTATATGTCCATGGAGCATGTGGAGAGTTGAGAAATTAGACCCATAGGGTAGCGTTAAAGTCAGCCTGTCCTGGGCTAACTCTGTAGCTTTTACCAGACAACAGGAAGGCAGACAATACCGCCTCTATGCCTGCTAAACAGGTCACTTTCTATTTGCTTGGCTTTGTTTGCTTTGCCAGTTTCAATGGCTGTAGCTTATACAAATGCAATCTGTAAAATTTCTAAAAAAAAAGTTGTAGATAGTCTTAAAAATCCAAGCTGTAAACTTTCTTAAAACCGGAACTGAAATATAGAGACAAATGGTAAATTTGTTTAACAAGTTAACTGAAACTATTTTCTACAAAGTTAAATTTGTCGTAGTATTGGACCAAATAAAAAACATTGTTGAATTCATTCCTCCTTATGACTTTCTGATTGCTGTAGAATAACGCTGTTACATGTAAATCTAAAAACAACTTAAAAACAACTTAAATCTCGATAAAATGCTGTATTATTCTGAATAAAATGCTGTATTATTCTATAAGTTTCAGTGATGGTAGCAATTTACAACAGCAAGATTATAAAATTTAAAAACTGTAAATGAGGGCAAGAACTCTATTTTACAGAGGGAAAACAGAAACGTACTATCTTCTCTCAATTCCGATGGCTGTACATGGATTTAACAACTCACAAAGTTCTGTAAAATTGCCAAATTAACAAAAACCCAGAACAAAACAATAAAAATATCTAATATCTGTATCTATAGAGGAAATAACCAATAACTGGCACTATATTTGACCTTATGATATATACAGGGGTTTATGGTCACTTTGCTTCACTTTTTAAGTAACTGGGTGTCCAAATTTGACAATTCCTCTATCTCCTGTATGTTAAAGTTGCTTAAAACAGGGTGTTTAAATGAAGCAATTGTTCAATTCAGGGTGTCCAAGGGATGGGTGGACATCCCTCTGCCTATAAAACCCTTGGATATATAGGAACCATTTCTTGGTGGTTACCAGTCAGAATCTGACCATAACCAAACAGAATTAAGTGACATTTTCAATTTCCCATGTCAAATTCACAGCTTGATTAAAAACAAACTGAACAAAAATTCAAATAGTTCTGCATTGGCATTATTGTGGGCTCATAATCTTTTGGGGCCCCGTGGGGGAGTGGGTTGGCCTGTCCTTCAGAATACTCCCTCGGCTTCCTCAGTCGATCGTAAGAGGCGAGAAAAGAGGAGCTTTCTGT
>JAVFBX010191247.1:0-13390 GCA_034783855.1 Mopalia kennerleyi
GAGGTGTACTCCAAGTTGTCCTTCGTCATTAGGCAAGGAACAGGGTGAAGTGGACAATCCGTCGTCATTTAAGTGAAAGGACATATTGAGTACGACGTTAAACTCCATGCAATCAAACAAACAAAACAAACCACAGAGATGCACCTATAAGGAGAAGTCACAAGAGAGGTAAGGAAGTGTAGATACTGACCATATTGCTCAGGAACAAGTCGACCAAACGGTATGAAGGCTGATCCCCAGAGAGGATTATCTACATTATTACAGCTACCATCAGCAGTTCGATACCGAGCAAATCTATTGCAATTAGCGGGAGGAACAAATGGGCACCGGATGGAGAATTGGGCTGCCTCCGGGGATGCTAATACTGTACTCAGACTCTCGCGATTGTTATATTGCCTACAACACAAGTTAGAAGAAGGTTTGTATTATTGAAAATAATCAAATATACAGGATCCCTTATGAGTGACCCGGAGATATCAGTTGTATTCTACTAATATGTAATATAATACAAATGACTTTTTCGTTATAGTTACATTGCGGAGTAACTGAGTAAAATGTTTCATAACAATGAAATGATTAAAGAATATGGCTTAATATTTTAAGGTCTTGCTGGACCCCTTGGGCTCAAAATAAACCAAATTATTTCATCACATGGATAACAAGTTGATGAAAAAAATGATTTGAAATTCTAATTACAAACAGTTCATGTTAGAAACTTCAAATTGTACCATTGTAAAGGTCGCAATGCGATCTAGTAAATGGGGCCTCATTTGTTTTAAGTTCGTCTGTGATTTTTAAAATGTTTTCTGAAAGCTGTTTATTACATTTTTATAAGACTTTATACTAGGTGGGATAGACAAAAAATCCACTGTGATCGATTTAATCAAAAAAAATTTAATCTGAGGCACCTTTTACTAGTTCATCATTCTACTAGTTCAACTAATCTATTGAGTCTTGTCGTTATTGCACTTTGAGAAATAAACATTGAAAAATGCCGTCTTTTTTGCAATATTTTTAGAAGTAATAATTGGATTTTCACCACATTCACAAATGTGTATTCCTGAGTATTCAAGCTTACCACAAATATATACATATATATATGGTTTCGATTCATATTCCTCAGTATAAAAGACTATATACAACGGGTGTTCTGAAAATCGACCGAAAGGTCCAGCAAGGCCTTAACACATGGAGGGGTTTTATCAACATTCTTCCTGTATAATAAAGACAGTGTTTCGTTATTTGTGGACTTACAATCTCTTACATATCATTGTAACGTATAGAGTATTCTACCGAATTACTGTTTGTGTTCAGGTGATCTCTATTGAGTGACCCAGTGATATCGAACAAATTACACAAATGTAGTTGACCTACTGTTAATGAAATGTAACGACAATTGCTATTCCAATTTCAAATATTTCATATCCTGGTCACTAATTTGAGATTAAAAATATACCATTAAATACCACCTTTTAATAATTTTGATAAAAATCAGTCTGTATTTTCGCTTCATTGAAAACATATATACTCAAGAAACGCGCACACCTGTGGATGAGTGTAAAATAGCCATAAGAGTGATCAGAACCTGCGCCACAGATAGTAGTGCGGGTTCAAATTTAGTACTGATTTGTAAGAGATTGAAATTCGATTCCAAATGTAACAATTAACCCTGGCAATAAACACATCATAATAAATACGTTTTATCCGTCCCAAAAATATCGCCTGTTATGCATCAAATGATAGTTCTATTTTACGAACAAATTGGTGTATGGGTGCCAAAGATTTGTCATTGTAAGTGACAACAATTTGATTGTAAAGCTACACATCAATGTCTAACCCTAAATAATTTCCAATCTCCTTTTGCGATTAACAACGATCTATCTACACACACGCTTCATACTTGGTAAAACATGCACCAGGGGCCGGTTGCTCAAAGACTGTATTAGATGACGTCACGCCATGTTGTTGGTCTATCTCTAACGCGGTATTAGCAGTTTAAGCTGGTGTTAGCGGATAATCGGTTTTCGAGCAACTGGCCCCATGAGTCCATAGTGCAAAAACTGAGCAACATTTAACCTCAACAGTGCATCGTAAGGCCTTTATGCATACATAACGATATTTGCAGTGCAGCCGCCGTTAAAACACAACGGTCCGTCATCTTTGACTGCGTTGCCGGAAGAGAATACCAAAATCTTTGGATTCTGATGAAAATTGGCTAACTGACCCCTTTTCGAAAGCCAAAAAAATGAGATAATCACAGATTTTCTGCTAGAGAGAAAACAGGACTTCGTCTTGATCGATGCACCGTTTGTTTGTTTGTTAAATATTGACCTCGCTGCAATTTCAGCTAAATAAATGTTCTTGTTAAACTTGCAATTCCTTGAGGACCTCATTATAAAGTACCCTCCTTAGTTTATGAACTGATCAAAAGTAAGGATTTACTCTAACTAAGGATATACAGTTGTGAATGGTATAATCAAATTGACAAGCAGTTCTTTTGATGAAATCGAGTCTATAGTAATCTCGGTACGGTACCTGAGGAGTCTTGATATCCAGTTTATTGTGCGAGACTGTGAAGAAAAAGCAGTTGCGTTTTCCGGGCTTTCTGAGAACAGCAAAGGATCTGGTGTGTCGAAGTTAGCCGGATATCTGTCTACATCTGAACAAAAAAAACACAGTGAAGGTGACAATCAACCCGCAAACAATTTGAGACAGAGAGTACGCGTCATGGTGACCGTAAACATGGAGGCTACAAAGAAAGAAAAAAATGGAAACTGAACTGGCTGTATTTCATACGCCATATAAACCTTTTACTTCACGTGGTGTTGTTCCCCAATATTAAACAACATTTATTCCAATCCAGAAGTTCTATGGCGTGGAATCGCACAATCACCGCATTCGTTAAGTTACTTTTACAATTCTACATTCTCAATACGAGTAAATTCAATGTCAAAGAAAGTAATTCCCCTTACCGCTGTTCAAACGATTTCGCATAGCGTTATCTTCTGATCTTACTTTGCCAAGGGCTTCTTGTACAATTTCCGCAATACTTCGGCTTCCGAAATTTCCCGAGGGTGGCTGATACGGCAACTGGGGTCCGAAAATCGGGAATGGATTTGTGGGTGAAACGGTCGGATTGGGTGATTGGGTAAAGAGGGGATTATTATTGCCAGATCGTCCGGGTGCTGGTAGGTTGTTTATTGGGTTAAACACTCGCAGTTGAGAATATATCTGCAAACACAAGTAGTGGTCGACTATGATGTGTGCTTGAGCAAGCAGGTCATAAAATTAATGTCATGTGATAAGCTCTAGTTATGTCGTTTGGACAATTTTAAGCAGCAATCCAAAGATCTTTTGAAACTATTCAGCAGCAGCGATGGTAACGTTGGAAACGTTTTTGTAACAGTCATGTGAACCATTTATCAACAATTATAAAATCTACGTAAGCTACTTAGCAACACGTTTAAGACCTCTGAACAATTTCACATCAGCTTTAAGATCATTAGAATATATTTTTGTTTGAAAACTATTCTGAAGATCTTCTGAAACTATTTAACACCAGCTGTAAAATCTTCTATAACTATTTATCAACAACAAGAAGGTATTGTGAATCTGTTCAACAATACTTGTAAGATGTTCCAGAACTATTTAAGAACATTTATACAATTTTCTGAAACTATTTAGCAACATGCACGGCTAAGATTTTCTGAAACTTTTTAACCATAGTTATCTCTGAAAGCTATAAAGCAACACCGACAAGACTTTTTAAAACTATTTAATTATAATTATAATCTATTCGGAAAACCTAGAGCAAGACACACAAGCTCTTCTGTAAACTGTTGACAAAGTTACAGGATCCTTGGAAACTATTAAGCAATAGTTACAAGATATTTTGAAGCTATTATGTAATACTGATAAGAACTTTTGAAACTATTTAATAATAATTATAATCTATTCGGAAAACGTTGATCACCACATACAAAATCTTCTCTAAACTGTTGACAAAACTTACAAGATCCTTGGAAACTATTAAGCAACAATTATAAACTCACATTATGTTACAATAACGCACTATTGACTGGAATAAACTTACTGTATGAATATGAAGAACAAAAATCAGCAAATATTCTGTTAAGCTGAAATGACAAGAACATACGCATGTACGGCGGTAAAACATACATTTAAAACAAATGTTTATTTATTAGTCAATCAAATTGAAATAACATTTAATACGTATAAAGTAGAGCAGTCCAGAGCCAAATCTATGAATGCGGAATATAATGTATGATAGCTAGGTCATGACGGATATGCTCAGGAGCTATCCTTACAACCTCACCAGTCCATCAGAAGCAGTCATTACAACCGCACCAGTCCAACAACAGCAAGCATTACAACCGTACCAGTCCATTAGGAGCAGTCATTACAACAGCACCAGTCCATCAGGAGTAGTCATTACAACAGCACCAGTCCATCAGGAGTAGTCATTACAACCGCACCAGTCCATCAGGAGTAGTCATTACAACTGCACCAGTCCATTAGGAGCAGTCATTACAACAGAACCAGTCCATCAGGAGCAGTCCTTACAAGCGCACCAGTCCATCAGAAGCAGTTATCTCAACCGCACCAGTCAATCAGAAGCAGTTATCTCAACCGCACCAGTCCATCAGAAGCAGTTATCTCAACCGCACCAGTCCATCAGGAGCAGTCATTACAACCGCACCAGTCCATCAGGAGCAGTCATTACAGCATCACCACCCATCAGATGTAAGCTAAATTCTTATATACCACCAAGGGACGTCTTCAAATGTGAACAAAAAGTCTTCACACTATATAAAGACTAGATGTAAGCTAAATTCTTATATACCACATAGGGACGTCTTCAAGGGTGAACAAAATCTTCAAACTATATAAAGACTAGATTTAAGCTAAATTTGTTTATACCACATCGGATCGTCTTAGAAGGTGAAAAAAGTCTTCACACTATATAAGGACTATTTGTAAGCTAAATTCTTATATACCACATCGGGACGTCTTCGTAGGTGAACAAAAGTCTTCACACTATATAAAAACCAGATGTAAGCTAAATTCTTATATACCACCAAGGGACGTCTTCAAAGGTGAACAAAATGTCTTCACACGATATAAAGACTAGATGTAAGGTAAATTTGTATATACCACCAAGGGACGTCTTCGTAGGTGAACAAAGTCTTCACACTATATAAAGAATAGATGTAAGCTAAGTTCGTATATACCACTCCTCAAAGGTGAACAAAAAGTCTTCACACTATATAAAGACCAGAGGTAAGCTAAATTCTTATATACCACATAGGGACGTCTTCAAGGGTGAACAAAATGTCTTCACGCTATATAAAGACTAGATGTAAGCTAAATTCTTATATACCACCAAGGGACGTCTTCAAAGGTGAATAAAATGTCTTCACACTATATAAAGACTACATGTCAGCTAAATTCTTATATATCACATAGGGACGTCTTCAAGGGTGAACAGAAAGTCTTCACACTATATAAAGAATAGATACAAGCTAAATTCTTATATACCACCAAGGGACGTCTTCAAAGGTGAACAATAAAGACAATATGTAAGCTAAATTCTTATATACCACATAGGAACCTCTTCACACTATATAAAGAATAGATGTAAGCTAAATTCGTATATACCACATATGGACGTCTTAATAGGTGAACAAAAATTTTATATTTTCATGATTTAGCAAAACAAGGTTTAATATGATTAATGAAATCACTTGTAAGGCTATTTGTGTGGATAGATAATGTTAAGATGGAACTTATTTGATAGAATTGGTGAGCTCAGACAAGCTTTGGTTTATTTTCAAGTGATATAAGCATTCATGTTTGCGGTTATTTAGCAGTATCCGGTTTTTTATGTTTATGTAATTTTTTCATTTGTGGTGACATCCGTCAGTAAATTAAATAAATTTAAAAAATAAAGAAAAATTAATACATACGCAGAGATACACGGCTTTGCTATTCCTTTTTAATCTCGATTTTTATTATGGGGTTCTGTTATAGAAGCTTAAGACGATGATTCATTGAAGTGTATCATTGAATGGCCATGGGACATTCGAGCATCCTTAATTACATTGAAATTCTTATCAATAATGAGGTGTCAGTTTTTTAATACGCAGTTATTTTTATAGTTCTAAGGTGTTTGACAACACAGGCGGTCTTGGTAATATCCGCCAGGTTTGTTGTGAAAAGTTCATAAACAAATCATATACACATATATCTATTTCCGTGAAAGTGCTTTACAATGCATGGTTGGTTACGGACTTCACCTACAACTATTGAATATCGCTTGTGTTATTTAAAATAGACCTATTTACTCGATGAATTACCACATAATCCTTAAAATAAAGAAAACCCGGCTAAGGGGATTTTGTTTATCATTCTTAACTTGGAATTAAACAGGATTTACTTCAGTATGTTGTTGAAATGTAAATTGATTTGTATTTTTGTCTCTGCTTTTTATGTTTTTCAGAGAATTGACGGGGAAATACTTGTCAGCTCAATGACTTCATTTCATTACTTGTAACCACTTCAAACATTTAATAACATGAACATTGTTTAATTTAAGACAGTTTACATCAGTGGGAGATTGGATCTCTGCAAGATTTCTTTTTTCGCAAATTAATCAAGCGATAATGTTTTTTCCCCTAGTTCTGTTTAACTCTGTTAAACTCGCACTTTGGATTTATACAAAAATATCGACTTTTAACTGTTTTACTGAAGTAACATTAAATGCTTATAATTAACCAAAAGCTGTTCTACTTTTTGGATACAGACTGATTTTGTGGCTTAAGATAAAAAAAGCTCCGAACGGATGGAGATATACTTTTTAATCAGCAGGCGTATTAAATTAGAGCTTTTCTGAGTATGTTCTGAATGAATAATCCCTATGGTATATGTACCTCAAACGACCGATTTGTAACCTTGACGGGATTCATGATAGGACTAAACATAATGAGACGGGTTTAGTTAGGAGCGATTTATTAAATCAGTAAACCGAGCAAGCAAACACGTAACAAGCCAAAAGACCATAACTGTATAGCATTCACATCGGCAAAAGATCATAACTGTAGAGCATTCACCTCATCAAAAGACCATAACTGTACAGCATTCACCTCACCAAAGGACCATAACTGTAAAGCATTCAGCTCATCAAAAGACCATAACTGTAGAGCATTCACCTCATCAAAGGACCATAACTGTAGAGCATTCACCTCATCAAAGGACCATAACTGTAGAGCATTCAGCTCATCAAAGGACCATAACTGTAGAGCATTCACCTGATCAAAAGACCATAACTGTACAGCATTCACCTCATCAAAGGACCATACCAGTAGAGCATTCACCTCATAAAAGGACCATAACTGTAGAGCATTCACCTCATCAAAGGACCATAACTGTAGGGCATTCACCTCATCAAAGGACCATAACTGTAGAGCATTCACCTCATCAAAGGACCATAACTGTACAGCATTCACCTCATCAAAGGACCACAACTGTAGAGCATTCACCTCATCAAAGGACCATAACTGTAAAGCATTCAGCTCATCAAAAGACCATAACTGTACAGCATTCACCTCATCAAAAGACCATAACTGCAGAGGGTTCAAAATGGATCGGCCCTGTGTGTCTGGACTAAAATTGGTTACCTCGCGAGGTACACTTGCTGTGAACAGTTTAATTTGCAGCGTTTTAGGGTTTAAATGCAAATGTTGAGGCTCGTACAAACACACACCCTCACCCACCACAAACACACACAGCCGCTTACGAATCATGTATCCGAGTTGTTCTGTTGTTTATTGATTCTGGCTTTTGTTGTGACCAGTTGTACATTGACGCAACATACTTTCATAATATTTTTTTTTCTGCCAATATGCCGGATTTTTGAATTAAATCTTTTAAAAAATTCACGTAAAAAAAAAAAATAATTCAATATCTTACGTAGGTGTGCCTTTGGGACAAAACAGTACTTTACAGGTAACTTGAGTTATTTTAAAAGCTTTTAAACACGCCAAAATAAGATTCGTTCGAAAACAATAAAATGGCTAAACATAGCCAGCTAAACGCTAAAATTACGTGCTAGTTAAGAAACAAAAAGAACTACTCTATACATAAAAATCATTTATTTCCTGGTGGGTGTATTTGCATTAAAAAAACTAAATAAGACAATATAGAAGACTAGCTTTACATTAGATTATCCATATTAATGGTTATTGTTAAGTTGAAAGCTCAACTGTGTCATGTGGGGATTGGATGTATGTCACAAATCTCAATTACGTTCATTTTGAGATTTCTGTAGATTACCAAAAATAACTCTAGATTAAGATCTTTTCAGTAACTTGTCTCTGTGAGTTAAGGATACTGCCCCCTTTTGAGTGTTTTCACATTTCGCCGTTTTACTTCTAAACTACTGTGAATTCTGCATCACATGTATATATATTCTGAATCGTCTTTTTCTACAGAACAAAAAATAAATAAATTAGTTTTTTGGGTGGGTAGAGTATCGTTAATCTAGGGCGTTAAATCCTGTTCCAGTGTTAATACTTTTTAGAATTATAAATAGAAACCTAGCCATGTCATAAGGAAAGAAAATGTGACCGATTATACATGTATATATGTTCAAAGATCCAACTAATTCACATTTATGTTTTCACATGTTTTCTATACAATGTTTAAAAAATACGTTGAGAATCAACTTGAAAGTACTATAGCCTTAACCAGAGGGTCACGTGAAAATTGAATTTACTGCTTGACATATTTACTGTTTTTTAATATTTGAGAAGAATAGCATAAATGTATACCTATAAATAATAAGACCTCATCATACTCAGCGAGCTGAGACAGATTCCCTCTCACATCCGTTAAAAAAGAAACACTTACCGCATTTTGCCGACTTATTAGACTCCAACGAAATTTTAGAGAAATTCTTGTGCGAGTATACTGCAGTTCCGAGAGTCTAGAACGAAGTTAAAATGTCATATATGGAGTCTACTAAAAGATACAAAGTCAGCTTTTAAAACGTTTTGCCAGTAAAATTTAAAGTGTAACGAAAATTGCGCTCCTCTCTTTTATTATAAGGCCTACATGATATTATCACCATCCCCTAACATCACTTAAACAGGAGCTCCAGGCGATGTCACGGTTTGGTGAGCTGCAAAACAACTGGTTGCTACTCAAAGCAGTTTGCTTAAGTCCTGCTTGATTTCTACAGCCGGAACTTCACCGGTGGATTTAGGTTTTTTATCCGCCAATCAAATGTTAATGATAACAAAATGCACAAACTCGATTGGTTGATCTCCAACATTTGTGTTGCCGGCTAGATAGCCGGATTTAAAACCAAGTAAGACGATAATGCCGCATACCAGAATCCGGAAAAAGGTCAAGCTTTTGCAAAACATTAAGATGCGTTGATTAGTGGATAAACCCATTATTAAACGGATACCTGTCTCCGTTAAATAGTTCCCGGATGACCCATGTCACAAAATTTATCAACGAATATCTATTGTGCTGCCTTTATGTCGTAACTTGTGAAGTAATGCTTCCTTAAACAGAATATATCTCACTTCTGGACTTCATATTGGAGTGTTTAGCCTAGGCCACTGCCTACGCAATATCATCCTCTATCTATCACTTTTTTTGCAATCAATTATGCATAGCTACGGAATTCTCTGAGTAACCGCAGCATAAAATATATATTAAAAAAACACGCACGCACACACCCTCACACACATAGCATAATTCCTATAGAGGAGTTTCACAAAGTACAGTCGTAAGTTTACTCTCCACACACACAACATTTCGTCAACTTAGTTGTGTGTATAAGAAATGCGATATTCGCATACAAACAGTGCGACGCAAGCGGTGCTATTCGGTCTCCCTAGCGTATGAACACAAACTGGACATAGGGATAAATTAACTGGGGCCATCTTTACACATCTTCACGAGGAAAGGCGGAAAAGAAAATCGTTGCATTAAGCCTCTCTTCCTTTCTTACCTTGCCTCCATAGGCGATAAAATATGAGTTAGCTAGAGTTGACAACAGCTATTTTCGGATGACCTCTCTTTACGCTACCCAATCAGATTGGGGCTTTCTTAGAATACGAAAGAGGCGGTCTAAACACAGGATGACAAGTAGGATATATACTTATGCAATATACATGCAAGATATGAGTCCCATTAACGAGTCATGATGTCATCACAGACATGTCAATTGGCATTGGCGCCACGCTTGTATGTTGTATACTTTGATGTTTAAACGCCTTTTTGATTGGCCTACGAGTTTCTACGATAGTGCAATGCAATTTTTGCCACGTTTTCCCTTCGAATTACAGCAAGGGATAATAATGTGTAAGTCTCGTCTTATTTATAGGACAGCCACGGGACTTCAGTGATCGGCATTTTTAAATTTGCTCTAAGCCGTATTCATTTCAAATATTCTAAGTTGAAGAGCTGAATACACTTTATACATTTATTTAAAATAAACCAAATAGAACCGCAACCCACAAATATTTCCAGTGGCCTACTATGGCAAAATATTTATCACTTCTATAACTGTTCGTCATACTACATGTAGTATGCGCAATTATTTTTCTCTATTTTGTTTTTTTACTATATATGTTGTATAAGACTGAGATAAATGATTTAAACTTTTTTTTTAATTTCAAGATAAGTAGCTTCAACATTTATTGAACATCCCCAAACTGTTCCATTAATGTAAAATAAAAAAAGGCGGTTGGAATTTTTTCGTACACAATAGTATGTGGAATGAATGCAAGAAAGCCAACAATTGTAGACGTACCCCTGTCAGCTTAAACACACTCAATAGAAATCGAAATAAATATTTGCATCACAATGACTATGTATTTTAAACACATCGGAATGTCGAAAACATCATTTTTAGTCATGCAAGTTTGTCATATCATTGAAATCTCGAGAATGTTGTCATGTCTGGGTTTAGGGCCAGGGGAGACAACTATAGTCAACGCATATTCAGTACTTATTCTTTAACATTAACTTATCTTACACATGCAACCTTGACTGGTCAATAACATTCGTTATATACGTTTGCCTAAAGGATTACGGAATCCTAGTCAACCAAAGATCGTACGCGGTCATACAGTTACATTTATCTTTCAACAAATGCCTATAACCTATATTTTATAATACACTCTGGGGAGAACAAGTTGTTCAATATTTTTGATACGTTGAAGTCTTTGGTACATATGTGGAATAAATTTTTACTTGACATATGTGATATCCTCTTTTCACATATATATGACATATGTCAAATAGTTTTCATATCCTAAAATCTGGGCGATGATTGGGTACATGTCGGGCCATAACTAGCCTGGAGAGATTGAAATACATGTTATTGTCATAGGATGCGGGCAATAACTAGCCCGGAGAGATTGAAATACATGTTATTGTCATAGCACGCTTGATGCAATCCACATTATCATAAATCATCCACACAGCATTTAATTTAAACATAAGCTTTATTAAACTATTTTTTTTTAATACGCAGCATTTGCATGAAGACAGACATTTGATAGCAAGTTATGTCACAAATGGTTAATTATCTTCGGTCTATATATGGCTCCATTTGGTTTTACGGAAACCGCGACTTTTAAAGAAAATTGCCGAATATCACATAAACTGGGGCTTCTCTATGGCCCCGAATGTATAGCGTATAGGTCTGAGTCAATTCTTTATATGAGAGACTCAGAGAGAGCAATATGGTGTTCAACACCAAACCGTGTTATCGAAAGCTATTTCGACCACACAAACAGCATATGCGATGACACACACACATCAGTAGTCAGGAGAGAGCATATTACATTATACGGCCAAATACGGCTCGATTTCCAAACTGTCTCCTCTATTTTTTGTTCTCTTTCTGCTTAAATTTTCACAAGGTAATCCCTAGAAAGAGTTGAAAATAAAATTGACAATTAAAAAATGGAGGCTGTCTATACATACACAGCCCACATTCCCCCCTGTGGCACTGTGAGTAATTACACTCATGAGATACAGCCACTATATACTTTTTATATATTTTGAATAAATGAAGAGAGACAAATGTCCTTGCCTCCACCGGGAATCTATATAAATAAATAATGACCCAAATTTCCCGGGTTCGAATCCCGGTGGATGCAAGCAATTTCTTCTCTCTTCATTTATCAAAATATATAAACAATGACCAGTTAAGCTATATAGACAATATCTAATTTAGCTACAGTGTTAAAACTACAGTCTAACTGTTATTACAGTGTAGTAAGGATATGTAAACGCCGTTGCGTATTGGAGCACAGTGGGCCTACTGTGCTAAAAATGAGTTTTCTGTTGGTTATTTTTTATTTTTTGGTTACCTTCACCAAGGTAGTCAGCATATCATTACATTTAAGTGAACAAACCAGCGATAAAAAGGATTTTATACACATTAACCACATCACACCGAAAGGAGCTATGTATAGTTTAAACCGTTACGTAAAGTACACACTCCCTTAAAACGCGCGAGGGGAATGCCCTTCGTGGTTGCAAGATTCGGCTTCAATAGGGTTTCATTTATGTTGAATGACAAGATTTAAGAGTTTTTAATGTATTTTAGGATTAAAACGCATTAATAAAAACAATTAGTGGATATGTAGGTAGCTCGCAAAAAAACCCCTCAGATATATCAGTTGAAGGACGTTAGACTCCCCAACCCCACTACCCTGGTCAACCATCCTCAATACACTTTGTTTTATGCTTTGTCAAATTTACCTTAAACTTCAAACATATAAACTCTCTGGTCGCATATACACTCCTTGCAATTGTTATCTCTTGATTATGGTATTCTTTGGAACTCAAACATAAATGACTTTTTGAAGCCTAGTCATTCAATCGCAATATATATTAGGAACTCATCCTAACATCATAATATGATTGTTGGAAACGTCACATGACTGGACGGGCAAAAGCATGACGTAAATGGGATAGCCCTGAAGCTTAATTAATGAATTAACCTAGACCCGCTAGCTCCTTCTATGATCCTTCGAAGCCTCTATAAAACTTGTCTCCAATGAAGACGGATTGTCTGTCAGCTCGAGGTAAAGGTCATGTACATGTAGGCTATACCCATGTAATGACAGCCCAATTAAGAGGAGAAGTGCAATCTATATTAATTTAAACTGACAGTCTGAAGGAGTACCACAATCTGATATCAACGTCCATTTATCATTTGTCTAATTAGAGGTAGGTCTACATACTTAAAGGTCTTCCCAAATGGTTGATACCTAGAAAACTTATTAAAATAATTCAATGTCCACTGGACGATTTTCACTTTGTTTCATTGAAAAAATCG
>JAVFBX010191258.1:0-13390 GCA_034783855.1 Mopalia kennerleyi
GCCATAATTTCATAACTGTTTTGAAGAGATGCGCTTTGGGAATTTTTTGTTTTCCACTGTAATCAATAAATAAAAAAAGCTGTCCAAATAATCGATGTTTTCCCTAAATATCTTAGTTTTCCGCTGGTTTGGTATGGTCATAAACATCGCCATCTTCGATTTAATAGTGACGTTAAACCACCTCTAAACCAGGATTAAATTTAATCCACTATTAGCAAGGTTTGATTAAAACTGAAGTCCCAGAAATAGGCAATAAAGTTTTGCCACTTGGATATGATCAAGGGAAAACTAAATTATAGGCTCAAAATTTAACTGTTTGTATTTAGAATTTTTTTTTTCACCAACATATAGTTTGAATACCTAACTTTTTATCTACATGTAAGTGATAAAAAAAATTTGGTTCATTTTGAGCCCAAGGGGTCCAGCAAGACCGTAAGGAAAATACATGTATACAGATTTGCCACAAGAAAATCAATATTAATTGGATCTTTTTTTGGGCCTGTTTAGCACTGTGGAGGAGAAGGGTGTGTTGTTGTTTAATGTTTGAGTACACCATTGTCATAAATGCACTAACCTTTGGCAGGCTGTATTCAATCAACTAATCAATCAATCAATTTCAATCTTATTAGTGTCTAGCTGTAGTACTTCCATAGAACTTGGAAGTTTGATCACCTTCGAGCTGGGACTACATGTAAGGGGGTAGAGGAAGATTGACCAGGATATCATCAATAATAATAATAATAATAACTTTATTAAACGCGAAGAAATTAGTGTCAAATTTACAAAATTTGCTCTTTCCTGTAGTCCTAAAAAAATTTTTTTCATAAATTTAATATATTATTACTATTGAACCCTTTGTTTTAGATCCAGTAACTGAAGTGATTGACAATGTGGAGAAATGTAAAACAGTTGTGGGGCATTTGGATAAACTTGACAAAGACGGCTTACTAAGTGTCTTCTGCGTCGCTGAGAACCCAGCAGAGAGAGGCGGCAAATTTGACATTATTTGTATCTCCGACGTCAACGATAATGTATACATTTTTGACACGAAAGTAGAAGATTTGATGACCCCTTCTTCTCCATTGTTTGATTTTCTTCAAGATTCCAAATCAACAAAGGTATTATACTCAGTTAAAATGCATTATTGTAAAAGGAAGAGAAAGCTTTGTGATAGCCCATACCAGTATGGTCAGCCAATAGCAGCATACATATACTTTCATTTCAGTGGGTGGATGGAAGGAGCTTCATGTTGCCATGGTGTTCTCAGAGCTAAAAGGGAACAGGAAGCTGATCTGTTTGTGGTGTCTGTATTGGGTCCTGTCCTTGTCTTGTATTTGTCCTGTCTTGTCTTTCTTTATTGCCAGTGGTGTCAAGGGGTTGTTTCCTTCACCCTTTGGTCTGGCATGTCGTCATATAAGTGAAATACACTTGAGTACGAAGTTAAACCCCAATCAAAAAACAAATAAACTTTCCATTTATTATTATTGGACCTGGCATCTGTTTATAACCTGGAGTCTGAGTCCAACATTTTCACTGAGGTGAAACACCAATCAACCTCAACTGGACCCAACCTAACTGTAACACGAGGAAGCGCAAATGATTTGTTCTTTATTAGATTGATTGGTGTTTAACCCCATTTTTTAGGTTATTTTCTCTCACATCATGGCGCCCTCTGGCTAAGGGCAGTTTGTTTAAAGAGTAGAAATGCTGTCTTTACTTAGCAAAAAAAAATTAACTTTCCAACATTATGTAAATGCTTCACATCTTGGTTGTGCCATTGTCAATTGTTCTTGGAATACACTGCCGTCATATAAGTGAAATACCCTTAAGCACGGCGTAAAACAACAATCAATCAGTCAAACAATCTCGCATGATGGTATATGAGCCCAATGGGTGAAGGAAATCACCCTAGACGCCACTGGCAACAAACAAAGACAAGAACAAATACAGAACAATGACATGACAAAAATACACCACAAACAGATCGGCTACCTGTTGCCCTTTCCCTCTGAGAGCACCAGGAAGCTCCCTCCAACCACCCGCTGCATTAATGAAATGTGTATATTAATAACAATTACTAATGGTTGAATCTGTTACATAACAATTGCGGGCAGTGTTGACCGTCAATATGGTAAGCGACATGGCTCTAGCGAGTGACTTGTACAGTAGTGAAAATGAGAATGCTGATTTCTCAGCTGAATAAAACTTTTTCAAAGATTTTTCCCTATCAGACGAAAACCAGCGTTATTATTTATACTCCACATTAAGGCCATAAAAAGTTAATGAATAGCTTCTCAGGCACCGCCGCATCACGACAAAAACCCTTGCCTAAAAATTTTTTATAGCACTTTAAAAAAGAAACGTTTTTCTCAAGTACTGCTAGCACTTGGCTTTCAATAAAATGAATTAATGAGTAAGCTAATAATATGTTTAATTCAACATATTTCCTAAAGTAGTTGTATCTGAAAAAAAAAAATCTTTGTGATTTAAATTGTTTTATATTGACAAATACTTTAATAAACAGACCGATTTCTGTCACATTTGGCAACTTTGCCATCTCGCTTTGTTTACATCCGTTATAATGTTATGGGGTTGCCGTCCGTCGATCTGTCCATCAACTTTTTGGTTTCCAGACATTAACTTGAAAACCGCTTATTGAATTCAAATCAACTTAAGTATGTATGTTCCATGTTACAAAACGTCACTTGGGATTGATTTTGGTGTGTGTCAAACTGCATGTGGTGCCACCTGGTGGCAAAGTCCAAATTTCGTTTCCTTTCTGCTTGTTCCACGTGCCAAGACATCACTTGAGATTAGTTTTGGTGTATGTACCCTCCCGCACTCACCATTTTTTCAAAAGGAATTGCCTGAGACACTAATAATAAATTTTGTTTAGCCTAACAAAGGTAGACTATTCTTTTGAATATAGAGGAGCCATGTTTCACTATATACATTTAAACTAATGGTTTAACATCAGGTGATTGTAAAGAGCTTTCTAAGCGGTTTTGAGTAATCTTTGCTGGGAGTTGGGGACAATGAGAACTGGACTGTGCCCTGGTGCTAATTTCATGTATTGTCTAAGACTGAATATTTCCTCAATATGTGTCATTGGACCATGGTTTGTTTGCAGTACTTGTTTATTACATGTATATGTAGGCCGATCATGACTTTATTTGATGCTTTGTGAGACCTCCCGCCCTTGTGTATTTTGTACCCATAATGAATGCTTAATACACAACTTAAATGTGAAATACTACACAAAAAGTCGATACCAGAATACTCGATTCTGAACACAGGAAGTCAAAAGTAATTTTTAAAGCAACAGAAAAGTGAGAAAACAGTCAAAAAGAAATTGATAAAGGAAGAACTATACATAATGATCAGAAAATACTTGGTAAAAACATTTTTAAATGAAAAAAATTCACAATCTCGTAAAAAAAAACATCCTAAAAAAATTTCACACCTAAATTTCAATTAGGGTAGGCATGTCTGCCTTGTCCTCATGTGGGTGTAAATTCAGCTTTGGAAGTTGTATCCCTCTCTGATCAGAGGGGTAGCAAATGTCCGCTATCAAATTATGCCAGCTGGATGTATTTTAACAATTTCATATTTAATTTAATTTATTTCATAGCATATGTTAATGTGATTTTTTAAAATTATGTTTTCTCAGGTTTTCTACAGCTGCCCTGACATTGGTAAAGTGCTCTTTGATGCATTCAAGTTGGCGATGTCACACATGACAGTTTTTGACATTAAGGTTTGTTTCCCTTTGTTCCCTATATTTGGATAAAGCTCTCTCTCAAAAAGTTCATGTACTTCTAAATATTTTGCAGTCGAGACCTGTTCAAAAATCACCCCCCCAGAGCCATTAGTTTCTGGCATCAAATATGCCACCACATCAGATCGACATGCTTGCAAATACCCCCCACCCCCACCACGCTCAGTGGAGTCGGCGGCTTCTAAATCTGATCGGAATGAGATAAAATTGTTTAAACAGTGACCGTTAACAGTGTGTTTAACCTTAAGCTAATACTTGGCCTAGGGCTATTGTTATCATCATGTCTGTCCATCTGTCTGTTAACACTATAACTGTAGCACAGAGCAACTCTGAATCATCAAATTTGGAATTACGGTGCCTTGTTACATATATGTATCCATGAAGACTGTTTAATGTTTGGGTAACACCAACGGCAACAAACAAAGACGGGACTGTGCAAGGACTAGATGTCAAAACATGGATGCAACAACGGATCTTGAAACTAACAGGAGTGTCATCAGAAGTCCATTAACTAGAAGTGTGAAACAGCCAATTCAGTTGTGAAGACGGCATTGTTTCCAAAACGTTAACATTCAACTTCACACAGCGCCCCATGTGGCAAACTGGTGAACCGTCACGGGAGATAATCCAGCATTGAACTGAACTTTCGATGTAAGGCAGTCAACTTGACAGAGTTAAATCTCGCAATGAGCACCAATGCGCACAGAATCACGGGACCTATATAGGTCAGTGGACAAAGTAAACAAGTTGGTGATCATGGATTTAACATATGTAATAAAAAAGGTGAAAGAGGCGTATGAACTCCATATTAAGTTGATTGTACATAAAGAAGGAATCCCTGCAATGGCCTGCATTACATTATAGAAAGGATATAAGATAAATAGAGCCAACAACAGACGCATGAAGAATTAAGTAGTAGTCCATACGATTTTCCCATCATTCAACAGCTGCGAATAGAACCGAAGTGGTAATCGAAAATTACCGAAATTTTATGACGCTCGCAGATTAAAAATGTGATCTTCGTGAGGTAGAGAATTTTAATAACCTACTGCACACATCATACTGTCGACGTCATCCTATCTCATATAACATGGGTGATGGAAACAATGCCGTCTACACTACTGAATACGCTGTTTCACACTTCTAGTTAATGGACTTCTGGTGTTATGTAAGCTATTTCATGTACTCCGGAAAACTCCATTCATAAATATCGCAGGGTTGGTTTTTTGAACGAGGTTTCCTCCCGGTTTTCCACTGTAATAGAAGTGAACAGTCTGTTGTGAAAATTGAGTACGACATTAAACCCTAATCAATCAAACAAACAAAAAAAAACATTCATAAATATAACTGATCATAAACCAAGTGAAATTACCTTCATTATTGTGTACAGTTTGATTACACAATTACATGTATACTACATGCTGCCTTCATATAACTTGTGATATATCAACAACTTGGGCAGTATTTTAAGAAGAGAGTGAAGATGCAGAGAAGCATTTTCTATTTGTTGATTGGCTGTAATAACAATACAGGAGGCTCGCGAGTAGGGGTATCAAGTTTAGACATTATGCAGCATACTATGACAACTGAAATTACCTTGAATATTGTGTAATGTTTTAGTTTGTTATCATGCAGTTTGTCCCATGCTTGTCATGTAAAGTATGGTTACAGCTAGCTTTTATTATACAAAAGACATTCAAAGGTTCATCATATGAGTTAAATACAACCTGCCTTTCTTTTTAGGAGTATTTTCTTACCAATATGGGTATTTTAATGGCCTATTGGTGTATTTAACTGTTTGGCTACCACAAACCACTCAGAGCTGCTCAGATTTTCTTCAGAAAAGATGGCAAGTGGTTGTGAGTTGCTTGTCAAGTAGTCGTTGTAAACTTCCCTCTGATTGGCTATTCATCCACAATATCTTTAACCTGACCAATGATTATTTAGATTTAATGCTCAGAAGCAAATGTTGTACAGGACAACAGACTAGGAAAAATACGCTAAAACTTCTATAAGTTGGGACAGAGAAATATGCTTTATCACAGGGGGTCTTACATGTTATTTCTTTGAATCTGTCCCAAAATTAGAGTGGCTCAACTGCTAGAAGTTTTAAGGTATTCCATAGCCAAAGAGTTACTAAAATTATGTGTACAGAATACATCAGGTAGGCAGGTCTACAAATGTCCATTAGTATTAAAGATGCATCAATGTTACATTTAAACAGGGGGCATACACCTTCTGCCAGGAAAGAGATGAGAGTTTGGGGGAAATCAAAGAAAACTCCTCCCTGGAATGGATTTGTCAACAGTTAGAAGTGGACATGAATTCCGCTGACCAGCCATCTAATACAATGGAGACCATTGATTGGTCGGCTGCTAACATAACAGAGGAAATGAAAGGTGTTCTTAAAAACACTGCTATGCTGCAGATGAAGGCTGCCCAAAAATTGCAGTAAGTTTGTCTTTGTATAAAGTTGGGTTTTTTTTACAGAAGCAACGGAAGTGTGGGGCGTGGCTTGGAGGGAAGATGAGGAGGTTCAAGCCCTCTATCTCTTTCTGGGGTGTGGGTTGAGCCCTTCCACTTTTTAGCAGTGCAGACATTTTTTGAAACTTTATAAACAAAGTTATTAATTGTGATTTTCTAGTCTTGGGTGATATTCTACTACAAGGAAATGTACATTGTGTTAGTTGTGCTTGAATTTACATGTAAGTTAAAAATATGAGAAAAAACTTATTAGAGGGTAAAATTCAAATATGTATCTGTGGTTATGCCTGCATTTTGTAGCCTTTCTTTATTCTACCTGTGACGTTACTAGTTAGTGAAATTCCTTACTACCTTTATTTCTGTTCATTCGGAGAGTTGTTCAGTTCAGCAAATTGGAGTGTTTAAGTTATGAAGAAAAAATTCTGGGAAATGTTATCTGTGAACACATTTTTGTTATATTTGTACATAATATATTTCCGTGTGCTCCAAGGGCATGGATCGATTGATTTGGGGTTTTCGCCATGCTTAAATAAGGGTACTTCACTTATATGACAGCGGTGAATTCCAACGATAATTGACACCAGCACAACCATAAAATGTGAAGTGTTTTGATACTGATGGAAAGTTAATCTTCCTCCAAAGTGCTAAATAATGACAGCATTGCTACTCTTCAAGCAAACAGCCCTTAGCCAGCTTGCCTGGATATGCAACTGGTAATATACAAATTGCGAAACTAGTAAATTGGTTTAACCAGACAGCCCTGTTCAATTTCCACATAATATACATGTATATTTACTAATACTGGTTAAGAATTTCATATTTTTCAATTATTCCAATCTCATCGTCATGTTGTCTGATGTTACAGAGCAAAATTACAGTCCGATACAGAGATGAAACCCCTCAAAAAGTTGACATACGACTCTATTAAGGAATCTCTTAACATGGACGAGGTTAAAAAGTTCCTTGACGACCGCAAAAAGGCGAAGAAACCAAAAGCAGAAGTTGTGGTACAAACGAAAAAAAGTAAACACAAGAAAAAATAATTTAGAAAAATTAAGAAAAGGGATCCCACAAAGGGTAAAACATACAAAGCTTTACCACCGCCTTATTCAACAATTTGTGAGGAATTTTAAAATAGTTGTTTTATTAATTATGCCAGTTATCTTTGGAAGGCTGGCATCTTTAGTCCCAGCTGGGATACAGTATGACAGGGATTGGTAACTCCGGTACCCTTAGAATCAACGAACCATGAATGTGTTACTCTGCTAGCTTGTTCTATCATACATATTGGATGAGTTGACCAAACGTAATAAGGCCAAGCCATAACTGTCACTTCTTCCACTGAACATGCCTTGGCTCACAGTTCAGCGAAACATGAATTATCTGTTGCTAAAAGAAGTAAATATTATACTTTTTACACACAAAGTGCTGTGAAATAATGGTTGGGGATTTAAACAGTAGGTTCCACATCAACAATAAGAAAAACACCATAAAAGTTACAATCCTTAAGCATCACAAACTGTTCAACATTTATTTTTAATTCAATTTCGCAATCAACAGGTTATCCATAAAATCGCTTTTCAGACTATTTTTTATTTTATTTTAAGAAAAACATGTTTATCGTTTCATAACTAGTTAAAATAATATCCGTTCGAAAGAAACACATTTCCAATAAATATGGTCTCTGTGTGGGTTCATAGCCTTTATGTTCACAAACTGTGGAGCTGCCATTGTGGTTGTATCGCTGTTGTCATGAACAGAGGAGTAGGCTAACTCATGTCTCAGTTCAGCTCTTAGTTTACAATCCAAAGTATTTAAGCACGCCTTTATTGGTAGTTCATGTCAGTTTTCACTTTTTAAGTGTATAGTCGCTGTTATTTGACCGGAGTGAAACAGAAATATACAAAACCTATACTCGCAAAATGTAGAACCAAAACGTGTTGACATTGTTTGTAGGAGTCTGGCTAAATCTCACCAAGGCTGACATTTTCCTTGAAGACGGTCATAATCTGTGGAGTATCGAATCCCTCTATACTGTATCCCTGAGTGAGGTCCCAGACTAAATCTCACTGAGGCAGACATTTTCCTTGAAGACGGTCATAATCTGTGGATCTAGTATCGAATCCCTCTATACTGTATCCCAGGTCCCAGACTAAATCTCACCAAGGTTGACATTTTCCTTGAAGACGGTCCTAATCCGTGGAGTATCGAATCCCTCTATACGGTATGATATCCCAGGTCCCAGACTAACCAGTGGAAATTTCCCTTTTACTTTTAGAACAGAGAAATTCTTGGCTTGACCTTATGAGTAGCTTTATTGAATCCATTTTTTGATAAATTTGTAGAAATCCAGTTAAAATAGCACATGCTGTTGTACTCAATTTGTAATACATATTACCATAGATTTTATAGAGATAGATACTTTTGACATATTTTTTAATGATTTTAAATGGCTTAGATTAATGTTAAAAGACATGTTTATATCTAATTAATTCATGTATTATACTTATACCTTTTAATTTGTTCCAGAAGTTGATATTTAATTTTAAAATTGTATATGTTGTTTGTTATTCAATCTATGCATTAGAAAGCTGAGCTTGTTTCTTGAATTAATATACTAATAATGAGTAGTATATTAGTGGAGGTTTTGATTTAAATTGTTAGATTAGAATTTAAATTAGAAAAAAATATAAATTAAATTATTGGCTGTGTTGAGCAGATTTCAGGTAATAATTCTATGAATTTTTTGTATATCAAAAATTCAAAGTTTTGTTAAAAGTATGCCAGAAAATGACGTAATTTATTATATATTAAATTAAATTCTTTATGATAATAACAGTTTACTGAATATTTGCCAACTCACAAAGTTTGTTCACAAATCGTAGTCTACATGTAATTGTCATTAGAACAATGGTTTGGAAAAATGTCCAGTGACACAAAAAAGCACCATTCTTGGAAGAAAAAAACTGTATATGATTTCATTACTTAAGCTGCTGTCTCCGTTCTATTTTTACGAATGAATTTTCTTCCAGACCTTGACATGCATCATTAAGTCTGAAACTTTTATACATGGAGTCTGTCAGCTAATAGGGATCGCCAGTGGAAAAAAGGGAGATAACTATGTAACCCATATAACAGGAAGTGCAATCCATCTCATTGACTAACACCTGTCATATGGGTGAGTTATCTACCTTTTTAGTCACTGGCGATCCCCATTGTCAATCATTTTAATTTCCCTGAGTTGTACTAGAAATCATAAATATACTGTATTAATATTTTGTTCTGCTAATTAGGATTTTCATTGGTAGAAATTTGCCTGGTAATGAGTAGTGTTTACCGGTAATTTTTGTTGCTTTGGTGCTCTCAGACTGTAGGGGCAACATGAAGCTGATCTGTTAAGGCACATTCTCACGGTGCAATTTGTAGTAACGATTTCAGGGGATTCCCCTTATTTGTGATGTTTTGATTGGTCCACTACTTTGTGATGTTCTTTTGTCCAATCAAAATGATGCAAATAAGGGGAATCCCCAGAAGTCGTAACTACAAATCGTACCGTGAGATTGCACCTTAAGTGAGGTCTTTGTTTGTGCCTTGTGATTGCCTGGTCTTTTCTTTGTTTGTTGCCAGAGACGTCTGGATCGGTTTCCTATATAAAAGGCCAGATGCTGCTCTGTGATGTCTTTGTCCTGTATTGTGTTGCAGTTTACATCACAGGTAGTTTCCTTTGCCCATTTTAATAGTCTAAAAGAACTATCAAAGAAATCCTTCTAAATGCCTGTAAACGATATTTGTAAAAGGACATGTATTCTTTATTCTGAAAGTGTTCAATAGTACTTTGTAAACTGTCAAAAATACTTTTATGCCCATTTTGCTGATATTAGAAGGACTGTTAATGTAGGAATTAACACATAATAACATAGCAAAATATAAGGTTATAATAAAATGATTTTAAATCAAGATGGCCCGATTGTTGAAAAGTTGCTAAATTTTCTTTAATTTTTTTAAAATTTTACTGAAATTTTATTTGTTTTGGGTATCTCGCTAGTTCATCATGTTATGCCATAGTGATTATGCCATCACGACATCCATCTGTAAAGAGGGCGTGAACAAGATAAAGACAATACCATTTAATACAGGGTTTTTTCACATTTTGGTCTTGCACTACATTCCAGTTTAAAATGGGGGCTAGTCAATTTCTGGTCTCCATGGCAACATAATGATACATAATAATAATAATAATAGTATTACAGATGACATCATGTCATGATCAAATTAATAACCCTACCGCTCTACACAAGGTTTTCAAATTTATCAAACACATTTGTCTGACAATAAGCCACATTCCTATTTAAAATCGGATAATTTCAATCAAATTTTTGTGTCCTGTCTGTATCGAGGCTGTGGACAAGATGTAAACAATACCACTTAACACAGGGTTTTCACATTTTCATATACAATCATATTAAATCGGACCATTCCAATTAAATTTCTGGTTTCCATGGCAACATAATAATAGCATGAGACGATGTAATCATATTGCTTGTCGTAGGGTTTCCAAATTTTGTAAACACATTGGTCTCACACTAAGCTACTTAGAAATGTTTGGGTCCTGTCTGTATCGAGGGTGTGAACAAGATGTTAACAATACCACTTAACACGGTTTTCAAATTTGGAAATACAATAATTTTACACTAAACTACATTAAATGGGGCTATTCCAATCAAATTTCTGTTTTCCATGGCAACATAATGATACATATACATATACATAATAGTATTAGACGATGTGAATATGGTAAAAATCCTACAGCTAAATGCAGGGTTTCCAAATTTTGGAAAAACTGGTCTTACACAATACTACATTCCTATTTAAAATATGGTCATTCCAATCAAATTTCTGGTTGGATAACTGTAAGATTTAACTATTTCATTTGATGAGAGCGGAGTTGCCGTGTACATGTATATTGTAACTGTTTAATCTAGTTCCCTTCTTCACTCCCGACAAACTTGAGACACTATACATATACAATTTTACTCTTTAGCTATATAAAACAGTTTCAAAGAGCCTGATTTGAAATTATGCCCACTCCTTTTGGCGATGTCTATGTGTCATTCTAATTCATTGATAGAGTACTTCCGATGTGATTAAGTGAGTCCCACTCACCTCTTGTTTGTATATACATTCACAGAACGTTGCTTAGTTTAACACATTGGTGAGATTTGTAATTTTTAAAATAATTTTGTTCTATTCAGAGAATTTAACCAGCTACACCCATTTGCAATCAGCAGTGTTATGACCAGGATATCTTGAAAACAAATTTATTTAAATACATTGAACTTGGTTTGTTTGATTGGGGTTTAACATCGTACTCAACTGTATTTCACTTATATGACAACAGATTGTCCACTTTACACTGTTCCTTGCCTAATTACGGTGGAAAACGTGGAGGAAATCTCGTAAAAACCACCCCCACGATTGCCGAGCCCACATCGTGGGACTCACTCATACACCCACGTGTCAACAGACGGACTCGATCCTGTGAACAGCACTTCAAAGTAAGCGCACTCGTTACCCACTAAGCCACGGCGGTGGGCCCCATTGAACTCGGAATGTAACTGGAATATGGATTAACTGAATTCGAGTTCACCAAATTCATCAAGACGATTTTGTTTGCCATCTTTGATATTTTCCAATCTGTGTTTTGACTGTTTGTTTGATTGGGGTTTAACGTCGTACTCAAGAGTATTTCACTTATATGACGACGGATTGTCCACTTCACTGTGTTCCCTAACAAATAACTTTGGAAAACCGAGAGGAAGCCTCGTAAAAACCCATCCCGCTGATTGCTGGAGCCACATCGTGTAACTCACTCAAACACCGGAGGGTCGACAGACGGACTTGATCCTGTGGACGGTACATCGAAGAATACTTTAGTAAGCGCACTCGCGGGCACAATCTGTGCTTTGAAGAGTTGTTTAGGAGCTTCAAACTAGAAACATAGCTTCCTTCTTTAAATAAGAGGGATCAGATTGTATATAAAAAAAACTATATGTGTCAATGCAAAGTATTGTTCGTTTCGACTTTAACGGAAAGGGACTTGGAGATGCTTTTTGCCAGTCTGTCATCCTTACACTTGTATAGTCCCAGTAATTCTGTAAACAAGCTAATTTTAAAGTGGAACAACAGGTTGATTTCAATCTTGGAATGTGGCTTCAAATAATGGATGGGATAGCATTGCACCCATTTACAATATTCATATCCTTTATTGTAAACATTTTTATGGAAAAGCTAGTTTCAAACTTTAAGTGTAGGCCTACTTCACTTCTGATGAAAAGACAGATACCCTAAATCACTTCCAATTTGGTCCATGACAACTTTTTGGTTTCTGGACATTAACTTAAAAACCGCCTATTGAATTCAGATCAAATTTAGTATGTGTGTTCCATGTGACAAGACGTCGCTTGGGATTGATTTTGGTATATGTCGGACACCTGGTGGCAAAGTCTAACTTTCATTTCTCTATGTTAATTTGAAACTTCTTGTGGCATTCGAATCACACTTTGGAGGATTGTTCCATGTGACAAGACGTCACATGGGATTGACAAGACAGAGTAAGGCTATTCCACACATCAAGATGTTGTCTAGGAGTTTGTTTGGTCTAACTTGTAAACTTGTAATCTCTTGTCAACTTTTTGATTCTGGACATTAACTTGAAACCTTCTTTTGGAATTCAAATCAAACTAAGTATGAGTGTTCCATTCGACAAGGCAGAGTTCAGATATTCCACATGTCAAGATGTGGTGTAGGATTTTGTTTGGTGTATTCTTGTCTAGACATGCATGCTGTCACCTGGTGGATTCTTTTCCAACTTGATTTTAATATTCCATGTGGCAAGATTTCTTTGGGCGTATATTGTGACTCACTTGAGCTCTTGTTAGGTTGTTGTGACAATATTACAGCATGATTTTTGATGGTTTCTAACTGAAAATTTCATCTTCTGCCCCTCAGACACAATTAATGCGGGGGACACACAGGCGATTATAATCGCCCGATCGCGGCGATTCTACCAATCGCCGTAGTAATCGCCACGTGTGTTCAGGCCAGCGACGGCGATTATGATCGCTGAAG
>JAVFBX010191269.1:0-13389 GCA_034783855.1 Mopalia kennerleyi
GAAAATTAGAATCAATCAATCAATCAATCAATCAATCAATCAATCTACCAATCAATCAATCAACCAATCAACCAATCAATCAATTAATCAACCCATCAATCAATTAATCAACCAATCAATCAAACACTTTAAATTAATCAATCAATGAAGAAACATGTTGTAAAATCAATCAATCAGCCAAATCATCCAACATTAAGTCAATAAAAATAAATCAATCAATCAATCAATCAATCAATCAATCAATCAATCATTTCAAATTAATTTATCAAAAAAGAAATACTTCTCATGTTGTAAAATCGGTTGTTAAATGAAATCAATCAATCAATCAATCAATCAATCTCTTTCAACTTTCAATCAATCAATCAATTAATCAATAAAGAAATATCTCTTTTAGATCGGCTGTTAAATAAAATCTTTATATTACACTTATAGCCCAAATTGCGAATAAATTATCACGTTCCTAGCCACTTGATGACTATTAAGCCTCAAATCGAACACACGCTGAACTCAACAGTATGTTTATCACAACGTTTGAAGCTGTGGCCACTTAACGATTTGTTCACTATGTTAAAGGCAATGTGAAAAAAGCTCGTTTGATGCAACAGTTTCAAACTGAGAGTGTATTGTATTTTTGTTCTTTGAGAAATCGCGAAAACGTAATCCGTTTGTAATGTGGTATTCAGTACTGTATATGTTAACATTGATACAACTGTCCCATGTCTTATTTGGCTGCTGTGTATATAAATCTTAAACTCAACTAAATTTACAGAACCTGGACACTTTTATTACTAAGAATCGTGTCAGCCTGGTCCAATATCTCTTATTTCCTTACTCCTAGTATCAGGAGTTCTGATGACGGTTTCATCAACAAACCGAAACCTTGAGTCAAAATGAATGCATTATCTTTGTTTGGAGTTGTTACTATCCTCTTACTATGTCAAACTCGTCAGTGGTAGTCGTAATAATGTACTCAACTGTAGCATTTCCTCCGGTTTTTGATTCCATGTATTAAATAAAAGCAGTACCGTAACGTTATAACACAAATACAAGCTGAACATATGAAGGCCAAGAAGTATAAGAACTGGCCTTTACTAAACTACTTAACATATGTTACGGTAACCTTGAACACTACGAAATGAGCAATCAAAGATACCGTGCACATAAATCTGCATCAAAACTAGCAAATAGTAGGCCTACATATTCTGTCTCTTTGTTGTGTTATCAATCATGCTGTTTTCTTTTGAGTGGCGGTATTATATTTCGTTTGAAATATTTTGCCTTCATTAAAACATATTTCTTTATTTCATGTTTTCTTAAAATTGTTGTAGGTACCTTTATAATCTTATTACCACAAAAGGTACAAAGAGCAAAATGTTTCTGAACTAGAATCATTCCAAAATAAGAAGGTATTATTCCAAAATAAGGAAAAAACAGTGTAGCTTATGTAGGCCTACATGTACATTATAAATTACCAATTTCTTAGTCTGGTTAATTCAATCCCGACTCCAATTGTCTCTCCAATCTGAGTAATGTCACTCCCGACTCTAAGTGATTCCACGGCCTGGTTAATATCACTCCTGACTCCAATTGTCTAGTTAATGTCTCTCTTAACTATAATTGCCTCTGCAGTCTAGTTAATGTCGCTCCTGACTCCAATTGTCTCTACTGTCTGGTTAATGTCGCTCCTGAATCCAATGGTCTCTACAGTCTGGTTAATGTCATTTCTGACTCCAATTGTCTTTACAGTCTGATTAATGTCATTGCTGACTCCAATGGTTTCTACAGTCTGGTTAATGTCATTTCTGACTACAATTGTCTCTACAGTCTGGTTAATGTCGCTCCTGACTCCAACTGTCTCTACAGTCTGGTTAATGTCATTCCTGATTCCAATTGTCTCTACAGTCTAGTTAATGTCACTTCTGACTCCAATTGTCTCTACAGTCTGGTTAATGTCACTCCTGACTCCAATTGTCTCTACTGTCTGGTTAATGTCGCTCCTGACTCCAATTGTCTCTACTGTCTGGTTAATGTCATTGCTGACTCCAATTGTCTCTTAAGTCCGGTTAATATCACTACTGACTCGAATTGTCTCTACAGTCTGGTTAATGTCGCTCCTGACTCCAATGGTCTCTACAGCCTGGTTAATGCCACTTCTGACTCCAATTGCCTCTACAGTCTGGTTAATGTATCCCCTGAGCGCAATAGTCACTACAGTCTGATTTATATTGATCGTAAATGCAGTTATATCTGTAGTCGATTAATGTCATTCTTGACATATTCTTGACATTCTTGACTACAGTTTGACTTATGTCGATCTTAACGGAGTCTGGTTAGTGTAATAAGGATGTAGAGATAAAGCCTGATTACGCTACCCTCCCAAATTACATGTTCCTTCTAACAGTTAAGCTAGACAAATTATTTTGAAAAACTTGGATTTAGGTTTCGCGAAATTATTATTCCATTTTATTATCTTCAAAATAGAATAAGGGCCTATAGTAGGGCCTATATTAAAGCCTTGATAACCAAATTGAGACTTTTTTTGTGGCGATTTCTTCTCTCAATAAAATGACTCTTTTTCAAAACATGCTTGTTGGTTTATCCCGAAACTACAGCTTGTCATATGGGCTCGTCAGTTGACCCACAGAGCGGCACTACATTTCAGTCTGGTTAATCTACCTCAGTTAGCTCAGTGTCTCGCTCCTTAACGTACACCCAACACAGTAGAATTGAACATAGTGACACTTACATGCCTATTCCATAATGTGCTCTTCACAATGTTTACCTGATTCGTTACTTTCAGCATGTAGTCCTTTATAATTCACATTAATTATCTGAGATATTAACCAGGGCAGAGGGACTATGCTGGTTACAGATTTAATACAGAAATGCACTCCAGCCATACCATAAAATGTCTCTCATAGACTAATATTAAATGTTTTAAATTTTTAACTTAAAAAAAGATTGAAAAAAGATTAAATGGACAAATTTCACTCTTCGACCTTTATTGTCTAAAAATAATATTTTTTTGACAGAAACGTAATAGTAAAGATATAATTACGTGATGCTTTAGTTTTAATCAATATCTGTTATAAGTACAATTCAATCGATTTAAAATTGCTATAATAAAAACAGTTCGACTTCAGTCCAGCTTAAACAGATTTTTTGTTTACGAAGAGTAAGTTACAGCATTTACCACGTTCGGTTTAAAACTTCATAGAATCTTCGTGATATAGTCCGATCCTTTCACTTCTGCGCGTATTACCGAGATTTTAACAAATATATGCTGACGACAGACGGTGTATTCTGTTGAGTTGGAGAAGGAAGTTTGTCCCTAATAACGCGATCTCCCACACTTGCTAATTGTTAAAATCTGGTTGCGGCTCTAATCCTGTAGATTGCAGCCAATTCACCAAGGCCATCATCTCATCTCTGTTTAGTCCGTGATCACCTAGTAAACATAAAAAATAAACAAATCGATTATAAAGAGAAACAGTCAAATAGTTATACTCCAGTCTGAATTTCCTTTTATGTCATACTTTTATTCACTCAACATAAATATGGACGTAATGGCTTTACAATGACTTTACGTGAAGTTAATGTGAGAAGAATCCGCTCAGAAATGATAGATACAAAAGAAATGAAGGCGGATAAAAGTTCAAATTGTCAGTGTATGAAAAGTGCCGAGTGCACCGCAGCATCCGGTTACCAATTAGGGTGTTTGCCAAGTTGGAAAAGAATTCCACAAGTACGCTTCATCAAACTTTCCCTTCTTGTTATTTTACGAAGGTTAAGTGGCTTTCTTGTTCACCAAGTGTATGTAGTACAAAGAGAGTTGGGCTAATTAGCGGAGTCAGATGAGCAGCATATGAGCGTAATGGCGATCATATAAATCTCTCATCGATCTTTCATTTTCTTGTACTTATATCCAATTGTGTTGGTTGAACGATCCTCTTCAGATCAGCTCTCTTCTAATAAAATGTCATATCAGGATAGGCAGGGCTTTGTGTAAACTTACACGAGTTAATAAGCAGAACAATTGGCTGACAAGTACAGCCATTATCAGGACAACGTACAATTGGAATTGACGAGCATACAACAATCAGCTTTGAGATATCGAATAATCTCACAACAAATTACCTCCACTTATGTGAACGGATATCTGGCAAAACGTATGAATTTCCACACTTCCTAACAAAACCACGTCAGTGATAAACTCAATTAATACGTTTATACCTTTTTATCTGGTTTGGTGAACAATATACTTACTAATTTGATTGTTAACTTTTCGATGACATTATATACACATAGTCCTGGGTTTACACCGACATTCGTCAGAGGGCCTACATTGAGTACGCACTTGCAAAGATGCTTCATTATAAATGACAAAATTAGCAGTGTTTTTTTGTCGGAGTTAGGTTGAATGATGTGCATATGATCATGATTGAATGAGAAAGGATAAGTGGCAATTCAAAATTATACGCAACACGAAATTCCACCAAGACTGTTTTATTCGACGTGCTTTGCGCATATCTTAAAACGTGCCGATCGTATAACAGAAAAACAAATAAAGCATGTCCTATTCGAGTAGAGGAAACGGTTATAAGAGCTGTTCAAATAACATAACGCGATTCAATAATTCATGTCCTGAAATGTCATACTAAAACACAGATAACAATAGGCTTAACTAATTTCTCGTTGAGAGGTCCTTCTCCGGAAAGGATCATCTTTCATGGGTTGGTATAGAGGGGTAAAGTGAGCTGATAGCCGTTATCAAGACGGGATCGATGATAACTATGATCGATTTAGCCTTTAGTTCGTGAGTGTTAATAACACGGCACAGATCAATAGCCACGGGCTCCCAGTGATCACACAAAAATGACAGCTGCCTTTCTATTTGTTTCGGGTTACGATAGAAACGAAGCTTTTCCGTCGATTTACGGGATAAGTGCTTTTGTCAACGGACACTCCATCTTTCAAATAGCCTTGTCCGTCTTGTTAATCAGGGGTTGTGGGCCACTTCAAGTACTTACAGCATTATGTCAGTAATCCAGCAACAATTCGCACACGATATCTCTGCAGATAGTCAGTTGTTGACAATAGTGATTTGTCCGATGACTACCAAGTGCCTTTGTTTGAATCTTAAATTAGCTCACGTTGGGGGACCATGGACATTCGTCCTATGTTTTTGAAGCAGTAAAAACACATAGAGCATGTTGGCAGATTTTCCCAACCACTAACGCTATAATCCTTCACAAGAATAGACTGAAATGCTGTTGAAGTGTCGCACACAATTTAAATGTACATAATTTGTCTATTGTTTGTTCGCAGTACACGCTTAGAAAAATATGGCTTTAATGGAACCCTTCAAGTTTTAATAGCCATGGCTCAGGTGGGGCCCTTAATGGTTCTCATGAAAGCTGTTCAAAGTATTTTCCCCTTTGGCATTATATCAAAGAACCGTTTTTGTCGTAAAGATTCCATATAGATGGTTCCATATTTTCTAAAGAACCTTCAAAGAACCATTATTTATAAGAGTTTATACATTCTCTCTTTGAGAAGCATTTGTTTCCTGTCGTTACGCTTCATAAGATTTTTGCTGTCTCGAAAATTGACTTAAATTGTGACATAGATACTATATCTGACTTAAACATTATGGTTTACAAATGTGTAACTCAAAAGTAGTTTAAGTAACGTATTTTTAACTTTTAAGTCTAATATAGTATTTATGTCACATTTTAAGTCATGTACGTAAATGGAGTTTCATATACTTTACGATTTCGATATAATTGCCATTTTCTTATATCTGCTGAGATCTGCCTTGATGTATTGCGGATATCTGTTTTATTTGTTATATACACGCATTTAGTCAATATGTACGGAATAACGGCATTGCTAATAGTAAACTTATACTCACAAACTCATCTAGGTGTTGAAAACAATTCTGTGAATTAATTTTAACCAGTTATTGGATAATATCACTAAACTGAATGTTTTACACAGGTATGTAGGCCTAAGTATATGGTGCCACCCATATAAAGTCCCGTATTTCACTCTTGGTAGCATTTTTAAATAATAAAAAAAGACGTGTAGTTTGTGAATGGGGAGAGGGGGGTCAAGCACTTTTATTACATTGCTGTTTCTATACTCATTAAAATGATACTTGTCATTTTCCCTTTCTTTTCCATGTTAATGCCAGTCAGTTGTTGCCGAAGTATTCCAATATGAGTATCCAATTTATTTGGCAAACCAGAAACCGTAGGAATTTATCATAGCTGTCCTCATTATTTCTTCTTCCCGATATAATTCTTAGTTCCAGGAATGCATCCCAAGTAATTTCCATAGACTGTCAAATCGTGCACAGGCTTTTCTTTTTTAAACACTAATTGCTATGTGCCAATTTGTGGTCCCCAAAAAGGTTAAAACCGAAATAAAACGCAATGAATAAAACTCATTTCGAGCTTGTTTCTAGAAAAGTGTTATTTGGCTTAAAACAACACTTCAGAAACATGGGTATTTGTTAAGAAACATACCCCTGAATCGACATGCACCCCAACCCGTGCCCCCCCCCCCCCCCCCCCCCTTCACACCCCGTTAAAAACTCCTGCCGGATTAGATGCCTTCAGAACACGACTCAATTGGCTTGTCCAGCCCAAACGTAAGAGTGGTTTGATGTTCCACAAGATTTAAAATTCCACTTACGGCAAACAAATAAGATGGGTTTACATTAAAACTGATTGAATTTACACTTTAAGTCTCCGTGTTGACGGTGATCTGGCTGCCGACGACTATGCCATGTCGTCAACCCGAAGCACCAATGGGCGTAGACCCCGCTTAGACGATTATTTAGATTTCTTATGTTACAACTCTTTGCTTAATAGAGTATTCTTTGTGCATTGTAAGCTGAAACAGTTCCAATTTGCCATTATTGAAGTATTTAAGGCCCTGGAAATGAGCTGCTCAAAACGTCTCATGCTCAGAAGGTACACATGTCAAACATTAATTTATATACGCGTTTTTATATTGAATGGTTTATTCAAAGCTTTTTCCTGGTATATGGTTATTATTTCACCTAGCACCTCTTCTATTATCTGGAACTCAGAAAAAACAGTTTGCTCCGGCGCGTGGGCAATATACACAATGTTTGTTTTCCAATTTATTCGAGATGTTTACATGATGTTAATGTGATATGGCGAAAAGTTGATAAAAGCAAAAAATATCATTCTTGATGAAACCAAATGGCGACTTGTACGTTTATGAAGAGGTGTAATAACTAAGTGATGCGGCTTGATCCAATTTTCTAAAAGGTCTCTTGGGTGGATATGGAAATACAACGCTTTCAACAATCCCTACATATAACAGGAAACACATTTTTAAGACCATATATTATTCATCCTTTAATAATAGACAAAATAGACTCAAAGTAAATGTTGATATAATAAATTTCCCCAGTGAAATTCTTTTTTTTTGTATGGTTTGCCACGCTATTTTTCTCTGTAATTAACACTACCGTTTGTGACATGTGGCTCGAGGGCTTAACATGGATCGGCCATGGAATGGGAGTGTTTGTACAGAAGGCTGGTCTTTGAATGCAAGAACGAGATAATAAATCTAACAACTACGCTTCAAATCAATTGTTTCTGAGGGAGCAGAGAAGGTTGTCATTTGTCAAACAGTCTTACTAGCGGGAGAGCCCCAAGAAGTAAAATAAGTCGAGAAAGAATAATTTAAGAGACACGTAAAATAAAATTAATTAGAAATAATTTAACTACTACATTCCAGGTGTGCCTCGTTACATTTTGAGGGCATTTTACAAAAAGCGTATTTATAATATTAAACAACTGTGTGTGGCCTTTATAAATAAGTTAAGTTCTATAATTTGGAGAATTGGTGGGCGTAGGCACTAGGTAACAAATACATGAATATGTTTAATGACTGAGGTTCATTTTAACTCTCACTTTCGGGGCAAAACCATTTACATGAGAGTCCCTTTTCTGTGGCAGAAAAAATGAAACATTTCGACACGAGAGAATTGCGTGGTTAAGAGCTAATGAGATTTTGTAGTAAGTTGGATACCTATTAATAATAATTTCTTTTTCCCCAAAATGATGTTAAAAAAGGAGATATCCCACGCCAATCTGATCATTAGTAGAATTGAAGTATAATGATTAGCATTCCTCTCTATCAGTTGACTAGCAATTGGCATCGAATGAATATTTGGCTAGCGGACGGCAAGCAAACATATGCTTAATAAATGTATTAAGGTTGTTAGAAATAATCTGTCAGTAGATGTCAGTTTATAGTGACTTAGTTATAGAGCGTGTGTTAAATCACAATTTAGCGGACATGGAGTAGAGGAAGATAGATCGCGTCTAATATTATCTATCGGCGTTCAAGCTTGGTTCTACCGTGGTCCGAATCTTAATATATTTGTTTGTGTTACTGCAATTTGTCCTTCCACGTTCAATATTGTCAGCTTTTCAAATACATGTCAGGCAAAAACTAGCCACAGATTTGATTTAGTTCAATAATTTTATTCGAAGAAGAGAGGCAGATAGCATTGGCGCTCAGACAGTTTCTGGAACGAAATAAAAATCTGAGAAGCTTTTCAACCATTAATTGTAGTTTGCCTTCAAACTTTGCAAAGGAACAAAAAATTAAAATGCAATTTTGCTGCCCATGGGAGAAATTTGTCATGTTCAACTTTATGTGCTAATAACAACAACTTGATAATATTGTCAAACGATAGGAAGATAAAACGCTTTCCAAATAAATCTTCCTTGTGAAAATGAAGATTGCTTTCGGGATGGTGAACTTTGGGCGAACAATAGCGCCTAAATTAATAGAACTCGGAATTTGGTTAAATCATTCCATCTGGCCCTTGTTAACTGCTTTATTCCTCAATGTATGCTTCTGAAGAAAGCTATACGGGAACAACCAGCAGGGGAATATTGACTATAGCGTTAACCAATAAATGTGACACTTATAGTGTTACATAGGCGGATAAAACTACAATCATTGAATACATTTGGTGATCAAACCAATCTCACTTTCCATCTTAAGATCCGCATTGGTCGTCTTTGTAAAAGTTTAAACGAAAATAATTCTAAGTTAAATGATTGCAGTTTGTGTAAGGCCTCAAAAAAATGCTTGCGCCTATAAAATTTAACTTTGTGGTTAGGCATTTCGGAGTCGATCACATTACCGTTTCAATCGCGGTAACCTAATCTCGTCCCATTATGCATAATAGCATAGCTACCTGATCATGTTAAAATATGAGTTGAATAAAGGAGTCAATTGTATATCAATATAAATTACAAAAATAAATATTTTAGTCACTGTGGACATTTATACTCACCATCAAAGTCGAATCGAGTTATTACTCTCTCTGCAATTTCATTCTCAAAGGCGTCGGAGTTGGAATCTCTCTTTCCCCATGTGTTAAAGTTTTGCCACTTTCCTCGTTTGCCCCATGTAGCAAATGCCGACCAATCTTTCCTCTTGTCTTCAGGAACATTGCGTTTTCCCCAGGTAACAAATTGGTTCCATTGCCGTTTCGCCGGGTGTTGGTCACTTTTACCCCAGCTTGAAAGAGCCTCGGACCAGCGTTTTCCCCATGCAGGCATACTTTCCCATCGCCTCTTTCCCCATGTAGCATATTCCGACCATTTTCTTTTATCAGCAGAACCTGCACTTGGCTTTTCAATATCATCCAAGTTCTTTATATCAAGAGAGTCTCTAGCCATTGAATCATCTGATACTGCTTTTGCTTGAACTGGTTTATCACTGATCAGAAGGCAGAGACTACATAGTGTCAATATACATACATACATCATCATGTCTTCGGACCCCCTCATGCCGGTCTTCCTCTGCTGCCCTGGGAAAATTAAATAAAACCTGACTAAAATAGAGTCTTCAGTGGAACAAATCAACTAAAAGTGCAGGGAACTTAAGATTATTCGTGGTTGTCCTAACAAGACACAAGCTGTCCCATTAAATTTACCCTAATGCCGTTCCAGGTAGAAAAAAGAAAAGAAGATTGAGCTGAGTATAGTGCTTAGGCAGAGCAGAACTTGTGAGCGACTTCTGGCTGCGTACAGGCTTTAAGTGATGAAACGCGCGTGGTCAGGTATGAAGATCTCCGTCATGAACTACCTTTAGCAACACCCACTCTCCATTCCACGTGTATCTTCGTTGTCAGGGTTACGTCAACTTCATGCAAATAAGGAGAGAATCAATCATCAATCATTATCGAATTAAAAAGTTACTGTCGCCCACCATGTCACTTTACATGTCAGATTAAAAGATTTAACTACTGGTCAAAAATTGACATGGAACTCCGCGTGTGTGGTATAGCGAAATGCCAAATAATCTTACCGGTTAATTGGAATGAGAGAGGTGTATAGGGGATGACCTGTTGTGTGTGGTACAGCGGTGTTCTTCCTCTCTCCGATCTGCTCACACTTTCCCTCACATCCGTTTATAAACCGACTTCGTTCAATACAGCCGCCTGTAGAGGACCAGCCAATACCCTTGATAGTTGTTAACACAAGACAAAAACCATTTTCGATCTAACCTAATCAAAGCATTAAACAGGTGCTTCAGATCGTAAATTTGCATTGAGCTCATTCGTTGAGTTGTGCTTAGCTCTTCTCTGACAATATTGATCTTGTAAAGTGGCAAGCAAAGAATGTAGTGTGGTGCGCAGTGACGCTCCTGGTCGCGTCATTCCTCTAAAAGAGGTGTGAAGTAGACTCCACGAAGGCCCACCCAGCCGGTTTAATCAATTCAGTTTTCATTGAAATAGCCAGTTCTTTAGCTCCTGTCATCTTGTAGCATGTGAAGAACTACCCGGATAGTCCAAACCCCGTTGGTTATGTTCGCCCCACCCATTCTCCAAACCCATTCAGACTCCAACAACGAGTAGAAATCACAGAGTCTTCGACTTTTTAACACTATTAGCAAATTTATGTTTTCTTAGTAATAGTAATGCAAATATTGATCTTGTTTTGTTAACATGCCGAAGAACTCTTTTATTTTCTTTGTGTTTGTGTGTGGGGTTTTTTTTAAACCGTAATTATATTGTTACATATTCGGTATAAGGTTGTAAATTTTTTGGTGACAGATCGATTCCAGATTGAAGTGTTTGTTAAAGCAAGTCGAAGCAGAAGAAGCTATCGGCCCTATCCACTTAACGAATCGGTATAGTTTGATGGCTTATTAGTATTTATCGGTAATAACGGTCCTGGGCTCTTTATTTGCTGTGTGCTAAACGCTTAGCAATTATTTATGTATTTGTGATCGATCAACACTAGTAACGTGATTTCGAGAGAAAGTTAACCCACACAATAAGAGAATAAGCAACCAATCAGCGCGCTGTCTTATTAGTCTTCCTCACGCAGTACTGACCACGCTACTGTCTTCTCTCCGAGCACACACTAAATAGCAGATTTAATACGCTATTTGTGGTAGACTTCAACCATGTTAAGTAGAAAATCAAATCGTACTTTTCCCTAAGTTATTATTGTTCGCCATCTGGTCACGTTCCTGTCCAGACGAATTCGTATATTTTATAGCCATTATTTAGACAATAAGAAGATCGTCTCTATAATTATAATAGTCTAATCACTGTTACTTTTAACTAATAATGTGAATGTCTTGGAGACACATTTTCAAAGATTGGATCAAAATGGTATTATCTCGTGATCGGGATTCGCTCTCACTATTGCGGTTCTATAGAAGGAAATACCCTGAAGAGACATGAAATCATGTATACCTAATAAATGAATGTTTCTTCAGAATCAAGGTTATATCCAGACTTACTCTGCTAGCAAGACAATAATAAAGGTACTCGTATATCATTAGTTTACACAAGAATGGTAATCATTTTTAACCCTTTTTGTTACAAGTGGCAGACATTCGGATTATGATACATTGCTCAAATATTAAGTAGACATTTTTCATAACTGCTTTAAAAATGTCTTAATTTTACACTCAAATCAGTTTCATCTCCAAATTTAACTGCGAATATGACAGTTTTTTTACAATACAGATTTGTTTCGAATCTGGAAACCGATCAAAGCTTAGCTCGATTCAACTTACAGGCTGAAAGTGATAATACACAACCTGGCTAAGTCGTATTTGAAATACGTGATATATGTGTATGTCACCGATCTACGATGTCGTGTCATACTGTATGTGTGTGTGTCTGGGTGTGTCAGCTATCTCTCGTGGAGTCTAATAAAATATGCATATATCAGCAATTCCTCGTGATAACCACAATCGTGTGCGTGTATGCATGTGACATCCAATAATGTATGTGTTTGTCAGCATTCCCTGATGACATCCATTAATATATATATACTTTGAATAAATGGAGAGAGAAAACAATGTACATATATATGCGGCAGCGATCCTTCGTGACATCCTGTGATGTATGTATCTGTCAGCTGTTCCTCGTGATAACCAAATGGTGTGTGTGTATGCTTGTGACATTTATCCATCTGTCAGAAATATATGTGTCCGCGATCCATCGAGACACCCAACGACATATTTACGTGTCGGTGATCCGTCGTGACATCCAGTAACTGTCAGCGATCCCATACGACATCCAATGATTTATCTGTCAGCGATCCCTCGTGACTTCTAATGATATTCTTATCTGTCAGCGATCCCTCGTGACATCCAGTTAATAATGTAACTGTCAGCGATCCCACATGACATCCAATGATACATTTTTCTGTCAGCGATCCCTCGTGACATCCAGTAATATAGGTATCTGTCAGCGATTTCTCGTGACATCTAATGATATATTTATCTGTCAGCGATCCCTCGTGACATCCAGTTAATTATGTAACTGTCAGTGATCCCTCATGACATCCAATGGTACTTTTATCTCTCAGTGACGCCTCGTGACATCCAGTAATATATTAACCTGACAGCGATCCCTCGTGACATCCAGTAATATATGTGTCTGTCAGCGATCCATCGTAACATCTAATGATAAATGTATCTGCCAGCGATCCCTCGTGACATCTAATGATATATTTATCTGTCAGCAATCCGTCGTGACATTTATTGATATATTTATCTGTCTGCGATCCCTCGTAACATCCAGTAATATATTTATCTGTCAGCGATTCCACGTGCAACCAGTAATATATGTATCCGTCAGCGATCCCTCGTGACATCCAGTAATATATATAAATATATCTGTCAGCGATCCCTCGTGACATCCAGTAATATATGTATCTGGCAACGATCCCTCGTGAATCGAGAAATATATATATATATATCTGTCAGCGATCCCTCGTGACATCCAGTAATATATATATATATATCTGTCAGCGATCCCTCGTGACATCCAGTAATATATGTATCTGTCAACGATCC